>APFE031365746.1:0-11704 GCA_000404065.3 Pinus taeda
AGCCCAATTAAATTTAGAAAACTAGTCCATTTTTTTTCTCTACAAAGGCTAATTCTATTAACTGAAAAGTAAAATATTTTTACAAGGAGTTGAGGCCTCAGATGAAATTACCCAAGAGCACTCAACCCAGCAAAACTACCCCAGTATAGGTAGAACCAGTTTAAGAGAACTTGAGAATAGAAGTAGAAACTAGAGATAGACCAGCATGACATAAGAAGGGACCCGAAAGAAAAACAGATATATTCCATAGCTACCCAGAAGATCTTTGGTATGCCACTGTCCGAGAGGCCTAACAACACCATCTGTCTGTAGATGCTGAACCGAAGCTGCCTTCAAAACTGCCTGAAGTTGATCATATGAAACACCAACAAGACCAAAAAAGAGTGGGTAGGCCCAGGTGGCTTTATTCTGCCATGTCCTCACTTGGTAGCTCCTCCCCAAGCTGACACGTAATGCCCGTTCGCACAACATCGTTCCCTGCTTTCTCACCCTTTGTGAGCGCCATGGAGAGATCAGTGGCATTGAAGTTACCTTCCCCATCCACCGGGACCATGGCCTCAGGAGGCAGAGTGGTGAGAGGAGCAACTCCCCTGTCGAGCATTTTCCTTGTGCGATTCTCGGGGCTTCCCTCTACTGAAATCGGCTCACTGCTCTGAGAAGGCTCAGACGCTACACGTATCACAGGTTGAGGCTGGTTTTCTTCTTCAGAGAGGATAATAGTAATATGAGCGGTGATCATTGGCCTGTTGAGGTTACTCTGAAACTTAAAGTGAGTGGTCTGGAATGCATTGTTTGGAGTCTGCCTGCGAGCAGGGCTCAGTGGAGGCGAATCACTCGGAGAGGAGGGGATATTAATGGGATGCAGTCCAGGGTCCATAGAACCACTTGCCTTTGAACGCCTCTGACTACCATGGCGCGCCCGAACACCACTCCTCATACTTTGTCAAACCATGATGAGATGAAGAAGGGGAGGCACAGTAAGACCAGGGGCAGGACAATAAGACAGCTCAGGGAACCACTTCAATCACTGACAACAGGCCTTAGAGAATGAAGAGGGCAGCACAAATTGATCCTTAGGGTAAATAGAGATCTCAGCATAATAAGACCTCAGACCAGAGGGTAGGGAGCAGGCAGGAAACTTGCCTCTGTGACCGAAGACCCACTTTATGCCAAGACCCGCAGTAAGCCAGAGCCTGGAGCATGAAGGTTGAGCATAAATTGTGGTGAGGATGAACCAGAGTGCCATAATTATAATGACCACTGCTTCTCCTTGGACGACGCGAGCCATTAATACATAGATCTTACCAAATCCACCTCTCTTAAGGTTATCCGTCTTGCGCTAGATGAAATCCTAGGATGCCATGCTGATCTGCAGCTAGCAGTGCCATGGCTGTCCTTTAATCATTAAGGGCATTATAGATCATTAATGTCACCCGCATCCGAGTAGAAAACTGGTCCATTAAAAACAAACTCACCAACCTTTAATGGTTGTCAAAAACAGTTCAAATTTCCTTCTCAAGGAAACCTTATATGTCCTAAGAAAGAAACCTCCCCAACCTCTTGGATACATGTCCCTTTTGACTCAACCCATTTTATTATATTTTGTAAAAATATTTACATTGCATTTCAAGAGGAAACCAGGTTGCGATTGTCACATAGAATCTCTCGGTGGTACTATAAGTATTTATGTAGCACTATAGAATGTCCTTCTAGCAATGTAATGTTCTCCATATCAATACAAAAATTATCCACAACAATGTAACATTCTAAAAAACACTACATGGTTCTCTACAATAGTGCAACATTCTCAACAATGATATAAAATTTATCCATAGTGTAATGTTCTCTATAGGAATGCAAAAGTTTTCCACATCACTTTAAGGTGTATGAAACATTTCCAAACATTCTCCCACTTATCATATTCCTTGTAAGTATAAAATGGAGAAAACATCAAACTAAACTCTAGTTGTTAAGGTTTAGAAGGCTCATTCACTCACAACACCACTTAAATTTTTCTATGCTCACTAGTTTAGTTAATGTATCTGCAACATTTCGTAAAGTGTCAAATTTCTCAAGTATCACCTTTTCATCCTCTACCATGTCTCTAAAAAAATGGTATTGGATACCTATATGTTTTTTCCTTGCATGAATGGTTGGAATTTTAATTGGACAAATGGAAACATTACTATCACTTCGAATTGTGATATATTTCTAACTTAACTTTATTTATGAAGAAAGTTTCATAAGCTAGATAACCTCCTTATAGGCATGAGTAGCTACTATATATATTATACCTTTGCAGTAAAAAATGCAACAATAGCATGTCGCTTTATCATCCAACTCACTACTCCACCAAATAAATGAAACATATAACCACTAACTCAAGACTCCCACTACTTTGAAAATTTCTTGTCCTCTTTTGGCTATTCCACTATGGGAGAAGGATTAACTTCTCCAAAAATAAGATTTATTTCATACAAAACTTTTGTAGCAATAGGATCCCAAATCTTGTAGCCTTCCACACCAACACCATGTTGGAATCACAATTGTTGTTAGACTAAAACCTACTGACATTAGTCTTTGCTGCAATTGTTAGAGTTAGGATCCACGAAAGGTGGCTAGTTAAAGTTGTGAAACACACGAGGAGAGCTAAAACCAATGTCCATCAATTTCCCCTCCAACGTGAGCTGGGTGATTTTTGAACTCAAGATATGTTGCTCTAAAACAACTTGTTGGATTACCTTCAACGCCTTTGTTTGCAATGCCAAGCTTCACTTTTGCTGCTCCACAACTTGAATTAATTTTTCAACCATGAATAATTGCTTCAGAATTACAGCTTTAAGCCAAAATATTCCAATGAATGCCACAAATCGAACTTCAGGTCAAAGTTCATAGTTTCCAACACAAGTTCTGAAAGTGCCTTAAGTCCTTATCAACCTAGGTGAAATTGTGCCATCAAATAGAGCCTAAGGAAGTGTTGATCTAAGTCTCAAGCAGGTATATAATGACCAAACTACAAAACTATTAGGGCACTTACCTAAAGACCTCAACAAAATCTTGAGATAATACTTCAGATTTGGCTATGGAATAAACTTCAAGGCCTAGTCTTAAATAGGACAAAAATCTTGAACAAAGGGATAAAGGATACGATTGAGTAGGCTTTAGATGAGCATAAGATAGCCCTAAAATTCACAACAAACCTCATTAATCAACATTAGAAAGGAGATGAATAGGTTGCCTTAAAGAATGAATGTTTCGGTATAAATTAGTCCTTTAGGAACGACCATTCTCTATAAAAAATCCAAGAAGGGTCAAGACCATGTACTAAAGGTTAGAATATAAGCCAAAAATCAATGGCATAGTGTTTCAACAAAATTGTTCCTTAAGAGGGCCGAAAGCCTCAGACAAGTTGCTTGTAGGCTTTCTCTCAACATTTTTCTTAGATTTAGAACCACAGAGAGAAGAAAAACGTTTTTCATGAAATTACCTCAGGGAATGTGAAAATATAGTCTCAGAAGAAGGGGTCAAATTGCCTCAAGATCAGCTTGGTATCCAACAAAAAATCCATGCCCAAAAGATATAAAATTTAAACCCTACAACCATTCAAAACTCGACCTATGCTCCAAATGCACTTTATACCTAGCCCATAAATTTTAGTGAGAAATTTCAGAAGATATACATTGAATTGTGTCTACTTTTGGAGTATCTAAGAGCCTTTTTATATAGTTCAAAGGGGTTCAAAGTGGTCTGTTAAGGGAAGCCAACTCGAACAAAATTTTGGAGGGAAGTCGACCCGATTTGAATTTAAAATTTTCATTTTGGAGCCAAAATCTTTAAGGTATTTAAGGTTGACATTAATAAAATATTTGATAATAAAATTCCCTTTTGACCTTGACTATGATAGGCACAATTTAGTTTAATTTTCGTATATAAACAAAAATTTCTTGTAGCGCCCCATGACCAACAAATGGGGTTTCAATTTTAAGAAGCCATATCTCATCAATCGAGAGGACTCATGTGACATGACATGAAGCATTGGAATCTGCCTCTTTTATAGGAAGAGAGTTTATGTTCCTAAATCAAGTAAAATGAGGAATTTGATATTAAAAGAGACATAATGTTCCATATGTTAGACAACTAGGATACCAGAAAACCATTATGGTTATAAATAAGAAATATTTTTAGCCATTCATGAAGAAGGACATATAATGGAATTCCAAAGGGTGAAGGATGAGCATGGATATCCAATAGGTTTGCTACAACCATTTCCAATTTAAGAGTGGAATTGGGAGCTAGTCACCATTGAATTAATCATCAAGTTTTCCATAGTTGTGAGACAACATGATAATTTAACCAAGGCTATACATTTCATTCTAGTAAAGTTGAATCAAAAGGTAGCCAACATTGTAGAGATTTACATGAAATACATTCCTAGGTTGCATCGGGCATCCAAGGAAATTATGTGAGAATGATATTCCAGGTTTACCTCAAAATTTTGGAAGGGGTTGTTCAAGGGATTTAGCAAAAATTTGAACCTCAATACAAATTATCATCCACATATAGATGTGAAAGAAAAATGAAAATCATGTAATTAAGGATATGATAAGAATGCATATGATGAGAAATACATCTAAATGGGAAGAGTATTCACATTTAGTTGAATTCAAATAAAACAATGGGTGTTAGGAATAATTGAAAATGAGCCTATTTGAAGCATTGTATGGAAAATGGTATAAGAATCTAGGCAACTAGGAAAATCTAGTAGATAGAGTGGTGCTTGTGTGAAAGATGCTCAAGGAGATGGTAGAGAAAATCATTAAAATCATATATAATTTGAAAGAGTCATAAGATATCTAGAAAAGCTATGGAGACAAGGGTAGAATAGTCATAGAATTATAAGTGGGTGAACATGTATTCTTGAAAGTGAAGCCAAAGAGAAGTTCACTAAAGTTGGGAAGCTACATTAAGTTGGCACCTAGATTTTGTAGAACTTCAAGATATTGGATAGAATGGGGCCAATTGTATATATGTTTACATTTCATATATCTTTACAAGTGTGTAATTATTTTTTTGTGTATTTATTGAAAAAATAGGTACATGATCCCTAACCATGTCATTTATTAGACTATGTTTCATATAATGCATAAGGGAATTTTAACATAGATCTAGTGTGCATCGTGGAGCAAAAAGTCAAGGTGTTGTAGAATAAATGTGTTATGTAGGTAAAGACCTAGTCACGACCTGTTACATCCTTGAGGATACAACATGGGATCTAAAAGATTCCATGAGGGAGATATTGTTATGCTCTTGACCTGCGAGAAATTATAGAATACCATAAATGAGAAGAAAGATAGTCCAGAACACAGAATAAAATCGGGAAAAAAATAATTATTTTATTATTCATAAATAGATTCAATGTTCACTTGCCTCTTCGAGGGGCAACCTCCAACAGAGCAAAACTCAATTACATAAGACTCGATGATATTTCCTTTACTAACTAAGACTATTTATAGCTAAATGACATCCAAAACCCTAACTACTAGTGGTCCCTTGAATAACATGGGTTAACCACTTTATTTATTAACCATGGCCCATTTACAATTAACTGTGGTCCCTTTTCTCTAATGTGAGTCAACCACTTACAATTATTAATGAAGGATTTATTTAATCTCTAACTAACTATGAATATGACTCGACCCATTGGGCTTATTACATAAATAAAGGGGTTAGGGTTGGACCCTAACATACCCTCCTCCATCAAAAGCAACATTGTCCTCAAGGATGAACCTGCGGGAACTGCTGAAGAATAGTGGTTGGTTCCCAGGTCGCATCTTCTAGAGAGGTGTCTTTCCATTTAACGAGGAATTCCTTGATCGTGAGGCCACGGATATGTCTTTCACGGGTGTTGTACCTTAAGAAACAAATTTCCTAGCTTTGGAGAAATTGTGCTTAAGACAATAATGATTATTGTTTTTTGTCACTTATTTTTCATTTTATTGTTTGTTGTGTACTCAAATGAAGGACCTGGGAAACTTGGTATTTAACCCTTAATACATGTATGACCAGAAGATCTTAGAATGCCATTTGTTGCTAGATACAAATGATGAATGAAGAAAGCTTAAAGGGGAAGTTTAATGCTGGTCTTTCACAAAAACTACTATTTGTAACTTAGAAGAATTATGAAAATGAGAATTGAATCATAGACAATATGCTGCTTAACACATAAACTATTATCTGTGACTCTTGGAGAAGTTAAAGATAATATGATGGTCTTTCATAGAAACTATTATCTATAACTTAGAAAGGAAAGTGAAAACTTCAAGTATAGGAGCGCTCTTTTAAGGAATTTTAACTTTATCTACATAAGTAAATAAAGACCTGCAACTTCATTCTATACTTGAAAGAAGAAAACATAAGATGACACATAATAGAGAGGGTTACAAAATTATACCCAACAATTCATGGAAACTTTTGATTCTTTCATTAATCAACAATTATATTAGAAATATAGTGGCCTAGTCTTTGGGTTCTCCAAAGTTCGAACCACCAACCCTTTCTTTGTAAATTTTCCTCTTTTTATACATTGTGTAACAGTTGTTGATTTCTAAAACTACCCAAATTATTTAATTGTTTCTCTAACTATATGAAGTAAAAACTATTACAGAATTTTATAGAGGGTACAAGACACCTCAAAGAACATGAAATAATAGGAACATCACTGAATTCAGAAGAGGACGATAACTGTTGGCTTGCTCTGTTAAATTGTTGCTGAGTTCCTCTGTATATTCCCTAATGATGTTTAATTTGTTTAGCCGTAATGAAATATGTTTAGCCTGTGTAATCCTCAGCTTACATATTTATCGGGCATTTTGATTGGAAAAAATACAAAAAAACATACCCGATTGTCTTCCTCTTCAGCTTCGGCTCTAACCTTAATTTCCAACTTTACACAGGGAAATTAACATGAACCTTTGATTAATAAAAAACTCAAAAGAGTTAATCTTGCTTTATAAATTTGTCAAATCCGCCCATTCAGCGCGCCATCGCAGATTGTAATCGGGCCTTTCGCATGATATATCACCACAAAACTTAACTTTACACACCCTTAAGCCACATAACTATGGTGATATTGGACTTATGCATAAATCCTTCATATTTGCACTTTTTCTATTATATACCTTTTATAATAGAAATATTCTATAAAACATGATTTTTTCTTTTAACACAGGCTCTGCACAACTATCGAGGCATAACTTTTCCGTCAATATAGAACTTGCTCGATATATCCCCACTATAGATCTACGCTTAGTGGATCATACGGTTTACAAAGATTTCGGGTGGGACATAAGACCGAAGAATACCTACCCAAAATGGGTGGTTTTCTCTCTTCACCCAGTGGCTTTATATCAAACGATAAGTGGGATTGGGTGAGCTCCACTAAAAACCACTTACTTTTTTTGCTCTGCCCGAAATCCCGCTTGTAACTTTAAATCCGCCTTGCAGACCCGTCAGAATTATAAAACACAATATATAGTTTTCGAGTTCGGATTGCTGTCGCAAATTGAAATTGACGTTTTCAATTGATGTTTGAATTCAAACCTTGCGATATTGCGGACCCTCTGGACTTATAAAGCATACCATATATTAACTATCGGATCTGACCCATCGCAAATCGCAATCAGCATACCATATACATATATATAAAGTGTGATGATCGTGGACCAGCCAGGACTTTACAACAAAATATATATATATATATATTTCAGGTCCGCCATCACAAGTTGCAATCGACAGAACCCAGTATCCATAACTCTGTGGTGCGGCGGACCCGATGGGACTTTAAACCATGATGTATATACATTTCGGGTCCGGCCTTTTAACACTTGTTTCTTTTGCAATTCTACTATGAAATAAATAAATACTTCATGTGTTTTAGACTTTGCTAGGGGGTAAAAAATATAAAGAAGTTTCATTGAGGTGAACCCCCGATACTGCTATATATAATAAATAAAGCTAAAAACACAACATAAGCTACAACATCTGGCTCCAACTAGGGATAGTGCCTCTGCCACAGAAGCACTAAGAACCACAAATTAGTGCCTTCTCCATTGGGCATGGAGTCATATATTGCTTCACCAAAATTAATTGTGTGAAGATTTTGTACATTGAACCCACGCCAATATCTACAGTGATAAAATGCTTGTTGAGAATCATAGATCAGTAGCCTTAGTTGGGCATGGAGTCCAAAATTGTGAAACCCCTAAAATTTAACAATCGAAACCTAACAATCTTGAAGTCTGACACCTCTGCAAACCAGTTTCCAACTAGGAAAGTCACCCTTATTCATCAAAAAACGATTAGACTAAAGAACTGCAACTAGAAACCAAATTCTCAACACATGAGCTTATTTATGTACAAGTTCCTACATATGCATATGATTGATCTCCATCAGGTGAAGTCAATCTTCCAATGGTACTAGGTTAGTATTTGAGTGCTTAATCTAGAACCATTCTGCCAATGAATCTTTAAAAACCAATTCATTCTGAGTTTCTCCTAAGTTCCATGATCCTGAATGTGTTCATCCTGTGAAACCTTCCCTGAGTCAACAACCACATCAGTGGGGTTAGAAAGCCTTTCAAGAGGAATAAGTCCCTTTGGAAAAATATTATCCTTCAATTGAAAAATCTTTGGATTAGCTATTGTATCTTTTGAACCACTAATATCTGCAACTTCTATTGTTTCTTATTTATCCTGATCAATTTTTATGCCCTGAAACTCCTCAACTATAGTAAAAAATTCTTTAATCACTAATCATCTTCAAAAGCTTGCCAATTTTTAACATTATCAAGAACAAAGGGTCTGTGTCTCATCCCTACCTCATAGCATAGCCTTCGATTAATAGGAGACTTGAAAGTACTAGTAGCCATAGCCAATGAATCTGCTAATCTATTTTCATTTCTTGGAATTAATTGAATGTTAAAAGCTTCAAAAAAGTTCTCAATCAAATCTCATACATCATTTCTGTATACCCTAAGCTTAGGGTTCTTTTTTTGGAAATTCATATTTATTTTCTTGTAATTAGTTTTAAGTCTCCAAAAGAAGAAATTGACTTAACTCCCATTTGTTTAGCTGTTTGTAGAGCAATAATCAAGGACTCATATTTTGCCACATTGTTTGTTGCCTCGAACTCTAATTTGAAAGAAAAAGGGAACATATTACCTCCAGGTGCAATTAGAAGAAAACCAACACCTATTCCTTCCTTGGAATAAGCTCCATTAAAGAAGCATTTCCACACTCCTTCAATTTGCAGCTCTGTAATTACATTGGCTGAAGCAAGCTGCTTCTAATTATCTTCAGTCAGCTCTGCATTATCATACAGTGTGAAACAAGAAAAATCATCCTTCTCCTAGCTATATACAAGTAAATTACTTGCTTCATTTATTGTAATTATTTTTACAAATCTAGTTTCTCTGTACAATCTCCTCTATTCCCCACCAAAAATCGGTATAATAGCATATGTAAATTCTAGTTTCAAAACACCAACCAATTTAGCCCCCTAGGACCTAAATAGAAGCATTCTAAATCTAGTAGGGATATCTGCTACTCCTACATCCACGACCAAGCTTCTTGCTGGAATTTGGGCTAGTGACATTACCAGATCCTTAATAACCCTCGGACACTTGGCTTTGTTCAAATCAAAAGAATACAAGTCCCTATAAGGTTTGGTAACTTGTAGATTTAGTTGCTTCATTATTGACAAAGGCATAATATTGTGTGAAGCTCTCAAATCAAACATACAATTATGTAAGAGGAAATCATGAATCAATAAGGAAATATAAAAAGGAGGCATTGAAGAATCTACTTCCTCTACATGTAGACCAAAAACCACTATTGGTTTATCGTCTTGCATATTTATAGTGTCATTTATACTCTCACTTTCTTTTAAATTAATAAACTCAGCAATCTCCTTTTGATAAATAGGTGTTTTTGCCAACTTTGTAAGGGGAACTTGTATTCTTACCTTTTCCAACTCCTTAGTAAGACTAAACAAGTGACCCTGTTTAGCAGTCCTTTCATTCTCATCTTCACCTTTCTTCATGACTAGAATTACTTGAGAACTGAATCATAGACAATATGCTGCTTAACACAGAAATTACTATCTGTGACTCTTGGAGAAGTTAAACATAATATGCTGGTCTTTCATAGAAGCTATTATCTATAACTTAGAAAGGAAAGTGAAAACTTCAAGTATAGGAGCACTCTTTTAAGGAATTTTAACTTTATCTACATAAGCAAATAAAGAACTGCAACTTCATTACTATACTGGAAAGAAGAAAACATAAGATGACACATAAAAGAGAGGGTTACAAAATTATACCCAACAATTCATGGAAAATTCTGATTCTTTTATTAATCAACAATTATATTAGGAATACAGTGACCTAGTCTTTGGGTTCTCCAAGGTTCGAACCACTAACCCTTTCTTTGTAAATTTTACTCTTTTTATACATTGTGGAACAGTTGTTGATTTCTGAAATTGCCCATATTATTTAACTGCTTCTCTAACTATATGAAGTAAAAACTATTACAGAATTTTACAAAGGGTAAAAGACACCTCAAAGAACATGAAATAACAGGAACATAACTAAATTTAGAAGAGGACGATAACTGCTAGCTTGCTCTGTTAATCCGTTGCCGAGTTCCTCTGTATATGCCCTAATGATGTTTAATTCATTTAGCCATAATGAAATATGTTTAGCCTATGTAATCCTCAGCTTACATATGTATCGGGCATTTTGATTGGCCAAAATACAAAGAAAACATACCTGATTGTCTTCCTCTTTAGCTTTGGCTCTAACCCCGATTTTCCACTTTACATAGCGAAATTAACGCGAACCTTTGATTAATACGGAAATCAAAAGAGTTATTCTTGTGTTATAAATCTGTCAAATCCGCCTGTTTAGCTCTCCGTTGACTTCCATCACAGATCACAATCGGCCCTTTCACGTGATATATCACCACAAAACTTAACTTTACGCACCCTTAAGCCGCATAACTATGGTAATATTGGACTTAGGAATAAATTCTTCATATTTGTGCTTTTTCTATTATATACCTTTTATAATAGAAATATGCCATAAAACATGCTTTTTCCGCTTTTAACATAGGCTTCGCACAACTATTGAGGCATAAATTTTCTGCCGATATAGAACTTGCCCGATAGATCCCCACCATAGATCTATGCTTAGTGGATTAGACAGTCTACAAAGATTTCAAGTGGGACATAAGCCTAGAGAATACTCGCCCGAAATGGGCAGTTTTTTCTCTCCACCTAGCTGCTACATGTCAAATGATAAGTGGGATCATGTGAGCTCCACTAAAAACCACTTACCATTTTTGCTCCGCTCGAAATCTCGCTTGTAACTTTAAGTCCACCTTTTCATATGCCTTGCAGACCCGCTGAAATTATAAAACACAATATATAGTTTTTGGGTTTGGATCACCATCGCAAATTGCAATCGACGTTTTCAATTGATGTTTGAACTCAAACCTTGCGATATTGTGGTACCGTTGGACTTATAAAGCATATCATATATTAACTATCAGATCCGGCCCATCACAAATTGTAATTGGCATACCATATACATATATATAAAGCGTTATGCGATGATCGCGGACCCGCCAGGACTTTACAACAATATAT
>APFE031365752.1:8818-19220 GCA_000404065.3 Pinus taeda
CTCGAATAGATCTTTTTAATGAGCTATTGTACGCGTCAAATGGAGATCATATGTTAAAGTTATGACCACGGGAAGTTGATGTACCAACTTACCCCCAAACGGGGCCCACAGTTTGGCGTTTCATCTCCTAGGGTTAGGTTTTGGAATGTTAAGGGTTTTTCATTGTTTTCTCAACAATAAATAGGCCTTCAAGCCTCATTGTAACACAGTTCAAAGGCATGTTAGCCACACATCTCTTCTCAGAGATAAGCTACCATCGCCCTAGCTGGTTTATTTCCATTTCTGGTTGTAAGCATATTTCAGTTTTTTCCATTAATGAAATGAAGTATTATTTCCACTGCATCTTTGTGTATATGGTTATCTCTATAATTTGTTTCGTTTCTGTTTAAGTCCGGATCAGCAATGTTGCTTTACCTGCAGGCAACCTGACTAAGTCCCAAGTCTGGTTATGTGCTAAGGAGTCCATCTCTTCTTTCATGGCTTGCTCCCACTTCTTCCTGGTTTCTACTTGCATTGCTTCTTCATAACATTATGGTTCACTAGAATCAATCAACAATACATAATATAATGAAGGAGAGTATCATTCAGGGGGTCTACCTATCCTGGTAGATCTTCTAACACCACTTTCAAGTGTTTGAGGTGCTTGTTGCTGTTGTGGTTGTTGTTCTAGTTGTTGATTATTATGATTTTCAGGCACCATCACTTTTACTGTGATATCGTCAAGCACTGTGTATTCTTTGTTTTCTTTTTCCTGTTTCTTTTCCTGCAGCTGATCGTTATACAAAACCTTTTCATTGAATAAACATCACTGCTCATAATAATTTTGTGTTTTTCATAATCATAAAAGAGATAACCAAAATCATTAACACCATATCCAATAAAGGTACATTTCTTTGATTTTGCCACAAGCTTTGTTCTATTTTCTTTATTAATGTGGACAAAGGCTTCATAACCAAAAGTCTTTAAAAATGAGTAGTTTACCTTTCTACCTGTCCATGCCTCCTCTGGAATACCACAATCCAAGGAACTTGAAGGCCCTCTGTTTATTAGATAAACAACAGTATCTACAACATCTACCCAAAATTGTAAAGGCAATCCTGCATGCAATCTCATGCACCTTGCACGCTCCATGATTGTCCTGTTCATCCTTTCTGACACGCCATTTTCTTGTGGTGTTCCTGGAACTGTCTTCTCTCTACGAATTCCATTCTCTGAACAATACCTATCAAACTCTTTATTGCAATATTCACCTCCATTATCTAATCTAAGACACTTCAACCATTTTCCTGTCTCATTTTCAACCAAAGATTTCCATTTCTTGAGAGTATCAAATACATCAGATTTATTTCGAATACAATAAATCCAGGTTTTTCTGGTTGCATCATCAATAAAAGTAACATAATAATGAGAGCCACCAAGAGATTATACCTGAACAGGTCCCCATACATCTGTATGCACAAGCTCCAATTTTTTGCTCTTCTTTTCTTTCCCAACTCTAAGGAATCTAACTCTTTTGTTTTCCATAAACACAATTCTCACAGAATTTTAAATCAACATGCTTCAAACCTAGCATCAAATTTCTTGAGTGAAGAATCTACATCCCCTTCTCACTCATGTGCCCGAGCCTATGATGCCACAATTTCGTATCTTCTCCTGTAGAGGTTAAAGCATTAACAGAATTAGAAATACCATTGCATAAATACAATGTACCAACCTTTCCTCCTTTCACTATTACCAGGGATCCTTTAGTGACCTTCCAGGTTTTATCTGTGAAAGTAGTTACGCAACCTTCACCTCCCAACTTCCCTGTTGAAATCTGATTTTTCTTTAGATCTAGAACATGCCTTACCTCCTTCAATAGCCACTGATTTCCATTTTTCTATTTTATGCAAACTGTACCCATTCCAATGATTTTACAGGGTTTATCATCACCCAATTGAACCTGTCCAAAATCTCCTTGAACATAATCATAAAAATGTTTCTTATCAGGTGTGGCATGGAATGAGGCCCCTGAATCTACCACCCAGGCATCAATAATATTTTCTAATGAAAGAATCAAAGTATCTTGCAACACATCACCTGTTACATTCGCTTCATGCTTAGTTTCTTGCTGCGCGTCTCCTTCTTTTCCTTTCCGAGACTTGCAGTGTTTCTTCAGGTGTCCTTTCTTCCCACATTTCCAGCACACTATCCCTGATCTGGACTTGGATCTTCCTTTTCTTGACTTACTGCGATATCCTGGGCTCTTTCCTCTTTCCATTTTTCTTCCCCTAGTCTCTACAGTCAAAGCATTACCTGATGTTTCATTGGAGCTTTTCCATCGCATTTCCTCGCTAAGGATTGCACCGACAACATCATCAAACTTTAAAGTACTAGATCCAAAGAAAGAGTTACTAATGGCCATAACTAAACCATTCCAACTTTCTGGCAATGAACACAGAAATAACAGAGCCCTAACTTCATCATCAAAAGTTACCCCTACAGAACTTAACTGACTTGTAACAGTATTAAAATCATTTAAATGGTCTACAACAGATCCGCCTTCTGACATCTTCATATTAAATAAACGCTTCATAAGAAATACTTTATTTGAGGCCGAGGGTTTTTCATATAGTTTGGCCAATGCCGACATTAAACCCTCTGTTGTCGTTTCCTTTGAAATATTAAACACTACCGACGCCGCTAGGCACAACCGTATTATTCCAAGTGCCTTTCTGTTGAGAATATCCCATTCTGTGTCTGTCATACTCGTCGACTTCTTTGTCTTTCCGCTCAATGGTAGGTATAGATCTCTCTGATACAGATAATCTTCCATCTGCATCTTCCACAGCTGGTAGTTTTGGCCCCATTCTGTGTCTGTCATACTCGTCAGCTTCTTTGTCTTTCCACTCATTGGTAGGTATAGATCTCTCTGATACAGATAATCTTCCATCTGCATCTTCCACAGCTAGTAGTTTTGGCACAAGTCCCCCCCACGTGGAGGGGTGTACAATCTTCCTGGGGTATACATCTAGCTGAAACCTTTGAATACAGAAGATAATCAGGCTCCACACCCAACAGGGTCATTAAATTCAAAAAGAATAAGGGGCTGTCCTCCACAATACGGATTATTGATTTCATAGCAGACCATTAAACGATGATTGAACCCTTTGACTTGTGATTGCAAATGATGTTGTAATAACAGGATGGGTGGATGACCCTAGTTTGGTTCACACAAAAAGAACTTGATTACATTTTAACAGTGGTTAGTGTGTGTGGATACATGTGGGTAAATCGTATTAAATAAAAAAATTTTATTGTGCAAATGGGGCTATGACATGTGGTATCAAAGCCAAGTTCCAAAATTGTGACCTCTGGTGAATGCATTGTGTAAATAGGTGTTGTTTCTTTTGTTTTTTTTAACTGTTAATGATCTATTAATGTGTGAAGTACAGTACAGTGGAACCAGAACAACAACAGATATAAGAGGATCGGATAGTGAATTGCACATAACCATGGCAGGCCTAGGACCCGTAGCATTCCCTGAACATAATCCATAGATATGGGTGCAGTTAGGAGAGGAAGCTCGCAACACAAACCTGACCATACTGGAGACGGTTTAGGAACTAAAGAGAGAAATGGCCCGCTTACGAGAGGATAATGCAAGGTTAACCATGGAACATGAGAAGATTTTGAAAAGCTTGTCTGATAAGCAGAATCAGCGCCAACTGATTCCTAGCCCTGAGCAGGGCCGAATGTCTGAGGAACAGGGCTACAATACGGAACTTGAAGGAATGGGAGGAGGGAAAGAACATCAGGAAGAGAAGTCGGACAATGCTTCAAAGCACTCCACATCAAAAAGACAGCGAGTGGAATTACAAGGGGAATTCCAAAAAATTAAACCACCACTCTTCGATGGAGATCTAGAAGAAGCAATCGAAGCTTGGTTAATTAACATGAATAAATACTTTCAGTTATATGAGTACAATCACAATCTAAAGGCACAATTGGATATCTTTCAACTGCAAGGGAAGGCGACTTTATAGTGGGAAGAGCTCAAGATTGTACGCGGGGTAAATGGACAAAATATAACTTGGGAGAAGTTCCACAAATTCTTCAAGGAAAGATATCTGACGAAACGGTTTTATGATGAGAAAGCAAGGGAATTTCATGATTTGTGGCTTGGACAACAAACCATGGATGAGTTCATTACCCGTTTTACCTCCTTGCTCCGTTATGTGCCTTACATACTTGACGAAAAGGCCAAGGTACAACATTTTGTCAGCAGTTTACCTGTGGCAATGAGGGAGAGAATTGAATTCGATGACCCAAAAACAATGGACAAGGTTATACGAAAAGCTAGGATATGCTATTAGCAAAGCAAGTTGAAGGATGAAATACCTAGTAGAAAATGGGATGATAAGAAAAGTAACAGAATTGCTATGGGCAATAAAGGAAATCAGACCAGTGTTGGCAAGGGATTATCCAAGGGACAAAACAACAGAAACCAACCCAAAAACCTGCTCAGAATTAAGCCACCATCTGAAGCAAAATTCAGCAAGCAATCTGGTAGATTTGATAACGAAGGAATAGAAAGACCCCCAGTACAATGCTGGGGATGTGGGGGGCCACACTATGTTAAAAACTGTCTTCAGTGTAAAGGCATCGAACAGGTTTCACAAATCCACGAGGCTTCAACAATAGGCGATGTGGCCCAGAGCATTCCAAAAATTAATGCTTCTCTCGATGATCATCAGGTAGATTATCAACTAACTATGGTGGAGTTTGAAGGTAAGATTTTTAATCATACCGTATCTGTTTTAATTGATCCTGGTGCTACCCTAAGTTATATTAGTCCTAAGGTTGTGGAGCATTGTAAATTACAGTCAGTTAAATTTAAAAACCCTTGGCTAGTACAATTGGCAACTGGCACAAAGAGGCGGGTGTTGGCCAAGGTCAACGACTGCCCTCTAGAGATAGCAAGTTAGACTTTAAGGGAAAACTTAAACATAATTCCCCTTGGATCTTATGATATGTTGATAGGCATAGATTGGTTAGAAAAGCGCTGGTCCATTATAAACTGTAAAACAAAAACAATCTGCTACAAGGATGAGCTGGGAAAAATGAAGGAGATGCAAGGTATTCCGAGGCCCGTGCCGGTTCGGCCAATAACTGCTTCTTAGATGGCAAAATGTATCGGAAAAGGGTGTCAGGTTTACGCTATTCAGGTTGGATATGCCAACTCAAAAGACAAGATAGCGACCTTGGATAGTATTCCTATTGTTCAAGATTATGCTGATGTATTTCCAGAAGAGATACCCGGGCTGCCACCTAAGAGAGATATAGACTTCACTATTGATTTAATGCCAGGAGCAGCACTAGTGTCTCGAGCTCCTTATCGTATGAGCATTCTAGAACTGACAAAGCTCAAAATGCAACTACAAGAATTGTTGGACAAGAATTACATCCGCCCCAGTGTGTCACCTTGGGGAGCCCCTGTGCTGTTCGTCAAAAAGAAGGATGGCACCTTCCGAATGTGCATGGACTATCGACAATTAAATAAGTTAACAGTCAAGAGCAAGTACCCTCTACCCTGAATTGACGAACTATTTGACCAGGTAAAAGGGGTGACTGTGTTTTCAAAAAATGATCTACAATCAGGATATCACCATATCAGAATCAGAGAGGAAGATATTGCCAAAACTACTTTTAGGACTTGCTATGGACACTATGAGTTTGTGGTATTACCCTTTGGGTTAACCAATGCTCCTACGACCTTTATGTGTTTGATGAATAACATATTTCATCAATATTTAGATAAATTTGTGTTAATATTTATTGACAATATACTAATATATTCCCGAAATGTGGAGGAGCATAAGGAATATCTTAGACTAGTGATGCAAACCCTCCGGGAACATCAATTGTATGCCAAGTACAACAAGTGTGATCTCTTTAAGGAACAAATTCAATACTTAGGACATATCATTACTAAGGATGGGATTGCGGTGGATCTCGAAAAGATTAAGACCATAATGGAATGGCTTGTTCCAAAAGATGTAGCGGATATTAGATCTTTTATGGGGCTGGCTGGTTATTATAGACGATTCGTGGAAGGATTTTCCAGAGTGGCCTACCCTATCACCTCTCTACGGAAGAAAGGGAAGTCTTTCAAATGAACCGCAGAATGCCAAAAGAGTTTTGAATAGCTCAAGCATCTGCTCATCACAGCGCCTATACTAAGCATAACAAATCCCGCTAAGGATTACGTGGTGTGTACAGATGCAAGTAAGGAAGGAGTAGAAGGAGTATTGATGCAGGAGGGTAAGGTAATTACCTACGAGTCTAGAAATTTAAAGGAACATGAGCAGAAATATTCTGCGTATGATTTGGAGCTAGCAGTCGTCATTCACGCCTTAAAAATGTGCCGCCACTACTTAATGGGAAGGAAATTTCTATTAATGACAGATCATCACAACTTAACTAATTATTTTAGTCAGCCTACCTTAAATTCCAGACAGACATGGTGGGTAGACTTCTTAAGCGGTTTTGATTTCGATATTAAGCATCTAAAAGGAAAGGAAAACTAAGTAGCGGATGCTTTAAGTCAGAAGGCACATTGTCTATACGAAATTGCTTGCAGCGGGGTGCAAACTACATTCGATGACATGATAAAAGTGGCAGCAGTACAAGATCTGAAATATCAGCAAATAAGATAGCAAGTTCAGATTCCAAACAGTGAAGAAAATCAACAAGGGTACACTGTGGATGTTGTTGGCATGCAGAAATATGAAAACAGGCTGTATGTACCCAACCAAATGGACATTAAAAACTTGATTCTAAATGAATTTCATAAAATACCTTATGCTAGACACCTAGGGTATCAAAAGCTTATTACTGCACTCCAGAAGGAGTACTGTTGGCTTGGAATGAAGAAGGATGTAGCATAATATCCGACACGTTGTCATGAATGTCAACAAATTAAAGCGTAACATCAGAACCCTGCAAGATTATTGCAACCACTACTGATTTCGGAGTGGAAATGGGAAACTATCTCTATGGATTTTATAACGGGATTACCAAAGACAAAAAGGAACAACAATTCCATCATGGTGGTAGTTGATAAAGGTCTCTCTATATGTGATTTTCGCCGAAGCTCTTCTTATAACCTTGATGGATCACAGAAGCCTCAATTCTAAAATCATTTTATACCAGTTCAATCCACTTATAAAGCTATATAGATTGCCCACATTTTATGCAGAACATTTGCAGACTGCATGGGTTGCAAAAAACTATAATTTCTGACAGAGATATGAAATTTACTTCAGATTTTTGGAAAACACTGTTTGAAGGGCTAGGGACTCAATTAAGTTTCAGTACGACTTACCATCCTCAAACCGATGGAAAAACTGAATGGGTGAATCAAGTAGTAGAAGACATGTTGAGGTCTTACGTAATACAACAACCCTCTAAATGGGAAGACTATTTGCACCTAGTCAAATTTGTGTATAACAACGGATATCATACTTCCCTGCAGATGAGCCCGTTTGAGGTTCTGTATCGCTGGAAATCCCACACACCCTCTAGTTGGGGGGGACCGGAGGATAAGATAATGTTGGGACCCGAAATGTTAAAAGAAATGGAAGAGATGGTCAAGAAGGTTCGATTCAATTTGAAGGCAGCCCATGATAGGCAAAGAATTTCGCTGACAAGAAGAGAAGTTTTAAGGAATATCAAGTGGGAGATCATGTGTATGTAAGAATTCGAGCAAAAAGGAGTACATTACAATGGAATGGGTCTACCAAGCTGGCACCTCAGTTTTGTGGACCCTTTCAGATTCTAGCAAGAGTTGGGCCAGCAGCTTACCAGCTTGCCCTACTGAGCCATATTCGGGTCCACAATGTTTTCCATGTGTAAGTACTAAAGAGATGTGTTTATGATCCTAAGCACATAGTCAGTTGGCAAGATATACAGGTAAAATAAAATCCTAAGTAGGCGAATTAATTATGACGTTGAAGGCAAAACCCACTTTAAATTTTGTTGTTTTAGGTCGAACCAGAAGGAGAATTCCTGGTCGAGCTGCGGACTAAACTCGAACGAAGAGAAGTGATGCTGCGGAAGCGAGTCATCACCCAGGTTAAGTGAAATGGCAGCACTTTGGGCCAGAGGAGGCCACCTGGGAAGATGAACAACTCTTGAAAGAAGCATATCCACAACTGTTTGAGGCTGAAAAACATCAGGACGATGTTTGTTTTCAGGGAGGGAGATGTAATATCCCCAGGGAAACTATAAATATTCTAATTGCCATTTTAAAAGAACAAACTGGACAATATTGTTATTTTCTGTTAGTTGAATAATAAGCTATTAATTTTCTGAAGCAAGGAAATGGTTGAGTGATAACAAATTTGGATAACTTCTCATGTAAGAAGTGAAAAGGGGCAGTTGCTAAGAATACCCTAACTGCCTCCACTAACTGAAACACCCCGGAGGAAAAAGGGGTGGGGGGAGGAAAAATCGTGTTGTTGGGACAGATGGTAAGGGGGAAAAATGCGAAGTCTGGTGATGACCAGATAGTATTAGCATAGAGTGCATTAAATTTAGCTGAAGACAACAGTCTTACAGCAGGCTTGGGGGGAGATTTGGTCTTGAAGACGAATCTCAAGGACAGGTGGTTGACAAGTGAGAACATTGGAAAGGTGATTAAACTTCGTTGGATATTGTTAAAATCAAAGAATAGGTAAGTAGTACTGTCGAAATCACTTAGACAATGATGAATGACATAGAGGGAGCATGCTCTCTCATTGATATTAATTTGAAAAAATGGTAGCAGTAGGGTTTTGTGAATTTCATAGTAATTTAATATGCTTCTCTGTTTAATAGTTACCCTAGGATAATCTAGACTGTAAAGAACAATTCATGCTGCAAGTTTAATGGTAGCTAGAGAATGACTAACCAGATGGGTTGCAACCAACAAACTAGTAATTCTGTAAACCAGAAACTGTAAGTGGTTGCATGAATCTAAAGGACCAGCGAAAGTTCTGGAAACAACTGTATTATTTTTAAGTAATACTGTGTGAAACATTATTTCGATTAAATTGCGGGTTCTGCGTATTTAAATACAGTCTTATTTTAACCTACAGAGTAGTAGTGATATTTTCTTTATACTAAGGTAAATGCTGAACAATTCAAGCTATGTATATTTTACCTAAATCTCAGGTAAGAATCGAGACAAGAAAATGGAAAAACCATAATTATGCACACGCATACCAGAATCAGAAGAGTAACTACCGAACAATGAAAGCTTAAACAGTAGGAAGTATTTCTCCAGCAAGAGCAAAACTAATGAATTAGCAGTTATGGTAAGACAAAAACACAAATTTCCATAGGACTTTGACTAGGAAAAATTTCCAAGGCCGTAGCCAGAACGATGAATACTGGCCAAGACCCACTTGTGAGACAAAAAACCCGAAAAGTGAAACTAAATATATAAATACCCAGCATAGAGATATATGACTTTGCGATATTAGGATACTAACAGAATAACTATCTTAAGAGTTTAGGGTTTGAGGGTTTGAGCCCAAAGGCGACCCTATTTCCCTGAACACCATCACACATTCTTTAAAAAAACATAGTCCTTATCAAACAGAATAGCTAGGAAACGAAATAATGGATAAATATGAAGTAAAAGGCATCCATCGTGCAAAACAATTTAGTAGAATTGTTCACAAGCGAAGCGATAACATTTCTGGAAAAACTATAAACATTTCCATCAACAACATGAAATTGTTGAACCTTTAAATAGGAAAATCGCGCTTTACATTCTTATGAAGACAGAAAGATAAACACAAGAAAATTTGAGAGAACCATTGGAATATATATATAATAATATATATATATATATATAATATATAATATATATTCATTTATGATATATTATATATAATGTAATAAATATATATATATATCTTGAGACATATATATGTTATATATATATATCATATATATGTATTAGTATGTTAATATATATATAATTTATATATATATATAAGTATATATGATATATATACATGGTCCGAAGCTGTGTAGTAACATATTAAGGAAAAGCAACAAAAATCTCAAAAACCTCATGCAAGCCGAAAATAGATCTTGCCTTAATAAATACAACCTAGTAATCGGTGTGGCCTCAACAGTTCTTAACCCTGGCTTGCACCGTAACGCCAAAATTGTTGGTTTGTGGAGGCCTAATTATCTTCTATATTCCAAATGGTCTTCAGCCGGATGTATACACCAAGGAAGATTGTACACCTCCACATGGGGGGGGGGGACTTGTCCCCCCTGCGGGGGTCCAGGGGGGCTAATCCCCCCCGGCTGGGGGGTCTAGGGGCCAGCGGTCCCTCAGCGGGGATTCAGGGGCAGCGCCCCC
>APFE031365752.1:23792-41666 GCA_000404065.3 Pinus taeda
GCTGGAAAAGATACACACTAGCCAGAATCCTGCAGATATGCTAACAAAAGTTGTAACTAGGGAGAAACTAAGAATCTGATCAGTTTCAATTGGTCTTCAAGTATGATGAAGAAGATGAGAAAGAACTAGGTCCAAAGAGGAGTCATTGTTTAGCAAATGAAGCAACGGTGGAGTTGCTATAATCAGTCTCCAAGTGGGAGATTGTTGGGTGTGGAGCCTGATTATCTTCTATATTCAAAGGTCTCAGCTGGATGTATACCCCAAGAAGATTGTACATCCCTCAACACGGGGGGACTTGTACCCCCTGCGGGGGTCTAAGGGCCAGTAGTCCCCTGGCAGGGGTTCGGGGGCAGCGCCCCCGAGGCCAAAAATAGATGTAGAATTGCCTTGTAAAAGTCTAGTAATTTCTAGTCAATCTGGGCCATTCATTAGGCGGATTATCTGACGACAGAAGTTATGTTTAGTTTAGGGTTTTTTGCCTTGGAAGGCAACCCCTCACTATATATGAGGGAATTGTATTGCGTCTATGTATCTCGATATTCTGAGTGAGGAAGAGAGAGGAGATTGAGAGTGAAGAGGGTGTTACATCAGATCTGCTGTAGGTTGTATCTCTTCAGTTTGCTGGATAATATAATAAAATAAGGACTGGTTGTTTATCCGTGGACGTAGCCCAAACTGGGTGAACCATGTATATCTGTGTCTCTCTTGTTTTATGTATTTTATGTGTTTATATTTCTGCAATATTTTATGTGTTCCATTGCTTTGTAATATATAATTTTCTAACAAAATTATTACATTTAACCAAAAAGAATGAAACCCATCATGAGGACAAACAAGGAGCATTGTGCGCAGCTCGATGCAGGTAGTTCCCTACGACAGTGGAGCTTCCAGTATGCCCATATTTCTGAGAATACACCTTCAGGCAGAGATAATTTGCCACTCGAAACAAAAATGAGTAAGGGAGCCATTCGAGCTTACCCGGAAAACCATTAGAGGCTCAAGTCCTGTATGGGTGGGGTTGAAACCCTTTGAAGGACTTTTCAAAAACACAACCTCAACCATTTCCCAAACCTGCAGAAGA
Organism: Pinus taeda; assembly: GCA_000404065.3. Taxonomy (NCBI): domain Eukaryota; kingdom Viridiplantae; phylum Streptophyta; class Pinopsida; order Pinales; family Pinaceae; genus Pinus; species Pinus taeda. The sequence goes on from APFE031365752.1 coordinate 24,874, forward strand.
TAGCCAGAAACAGAGGAATTAGAATAGTAAAACCTATAACATTTTCCAAGTTAACAGTAAAAGAAAATCTATAGATGCAAATTTCCTCACTTGGGTATCAACAAAAAGATTTCCGAACATGAGCACGAACGCCTCGAGCAGTACTCAGGACGATCTAGTAGCATCAAGCGACATGCTTACAGAACAAACCAACTGCCATGGGCAAAGAGCAGAGCTTAGCACGAAGGAGGAAAGGGAAAAATGAACCGTGGAGATGGTCCTGGAAGATGGTAAAACACACCAAATTACCCAGAGCCGTTGGATCAAGGTCTGGCGATCTCCTTCGTAGATGTGGCGATGGATCCCAAGGATCATTGATAGCTCTACAGTGCGCATTAACACACCTTGACAGGTAGTGTAAATTCCAGCCAAAACCAAGGTGCCACGAGCTCGAGGCAAGTCCTGGAGTTTGAGCTGGAGGGATGGGTCATTAAATCCAAAATGGATAAGTGACTGTCCTCCATAATACGGATTATTGATTTCATAGTAGACCATTAAATGATGATTGAACCCTTTGACTTGTGATTGCAAATGATGTTGTAATAACCGGATGGGTGGATAACCCTAGTTTGGTTCACACAAAAAGAACTTGATTACATTTTAACAGTGGTTAGTGAGTTTGGATACATGTGGGTAAACCGTATTAAATAATTTTTTTTTTTTTTTTTTTTTTGTGTAAATGGGGTTATGAAATACACATTTTTAACTTAATATAATTATTTTAGCAATTTTGAAGTTGATAATTATTTTTTTTATAGTTATAAATTTAAGATGGATCTATAAATCTGCATAATTAGACTTCTGCATTTTTTCTATCTTAATAAAGTATTATAATAAAAAATATATATTATAATTTTATATTAAATAAAATTTTAAAATAAGGAAAGATGTTTTGATATTTTAAGTCGTCTTGTTTTGAGATTTAATATATTATATATATATATATATATATATATAATAATATATATATATATATATATAATATATATATATATAGGTAAGGAAACAAATTTTTTTATTATTGTTAGTAGACTTCAGAGGTCATTCCTTGAACTAGGTATGAGATACTAAACACTTTTTCAACCTGTAAACATCAAACACTAGAGGTGTTTAGCGGGTTTTATTTTTTTTCTTTTCTCTTACGAACATCTACCCATCCTACAGATTTATCAGTTACAACTAAGGATAATGCCATATCTTCATTTTCCAGAGAAAACTCCATTTCTATTGCCTCCTTAAAGTGCAGGACATCCCTATCACTATTTGAATGATCAAAGTAGTGAGGTCATTTCTTTTCACTAGTTTTAGTTGTGATTAATGTTGTTGAAGTTCCATTCTCCATAGTGAGGGGATTCTTTTCCACTAAGGAAAAAGGCGTATCGATAGTGGGATGCATAGGATCTTGTGATGTTCAAGAATTAGGATATGTCTTTTCCTGTTGAGGAGTTTCCTTCTTATTACATGTCGCAGTATTAATGACTAAAGTTGCCTTCTGATCATGTCATCCAGGATTGGGTTTTCATAGCTCCAAGGATCCTCACACCCCTCTAGGGCATGTACTCTGAAGATTCTTGGTTTGCTCACAAGATTTGCATCTAAAAGTTATGTTTTTGTAGCCTATAAGCTCATGAAGTTCCTTTCCATCGCATTTTAGGACGATTTTATTTGAGAGACCTGCACTTAAATCTGGTTCAACACACATGCCGACAAATGAGATGAACCTATTAGCTAATCTCTCACTGTTTATTTTGACAAAGAGTCCAACAACATTTCCAATTCCTTCAAGGAAATTCAGCTGAATCCATTATAGGGGTAAGTTTGGGAGTCTTACCCAAACCAGAGTGGCAAGAGCCTTCATGGAGAGCAGGTTGAAATCTAGAAACCATGGCTGAATCGAGAGTCTCGCATGAGCCCAAAACCAAGGACCTTGGTAAAAAACCCTCTGTCGGTCTTCAAGATCCTTGAAGACAACTATAAAATAAATTTAAGAACAAAAAAATAGATCTAAGTTCTTTGTCGAATTCTGAAAAACCTAATCCTTGAGGGCTAAAGTCGAGGGCCCAAAACCATTAAAACCCCAAATGACCACATACTAAACATAAAAATGAATCATTATCGTGGTGAAGAGTGCACCCATCTTGATCCTTGGAGTTTCCAATGAATGTTCAGCCACAAAGGTTTGGCCACCAAAAGCCTTTGAGGGTTGGGAGCTACAACATGAATTGAGAGCTTCTTTAAATGAGAAAGCTTTTGAGGCAAAGAATGCCCCTTTTGCTTTATAACCTCCTCGCATTCAGATAATGAGGGAGATAGAAACAAACATCGTCATAATCCCTCAGAACATTTTCCAAATTTAATTATATCCCTTCATAAAATATATTATAAAATAGATTAATATTCACACCATCTCACACTTCCAAAAAGATTTTGGGATTGTGTAAATATTATTTTCTTATAATATATATTATATATATTTAATGGTTATTGCGAATTTACATTTTTAAATATTAAAATTATAAAAATTTAATTTTTATATAGAGTAAAAAACCAAAACCAAATATTAACACATTTAATTTATGATATTGTGTAACAATTTTTAGAATTATAAAATTTCTCACCAAACTTTTATTTACAAAATAAATGGATAACAATTATATTTTTTTTTACCAAAAACAATATTTATGTAGTTTTTTTTCTAAAACATTCGTAATGTGTTGAGTTATAATGTGGAAAAGAATATTGAGTAATTTTAGTTTTATATAAAGAGAAAGTTTCCATATTTTTAATTTAATTGTTATTTATTATGAAAGTAATAGTAAGAATTTAATTTTTATGGAATATTTTAGAATATTTATAATGATATACATAAGTCAATCGCCTAAGTAATTATGTTATTTTTGTTCATTTAATTAAATTGATTAATAAAGAAAAAATATATTATGTGCTAGTGTGATAGTATTATATGGAGTGAGTTATAGATTTTTAGGTATGAGGTATTCAAAAACCATAATATTGGTCCATGATATTATAACAAAGCCTATTTACAAATTAATAATCTCCATAGAAAAATGAAAATAATTTATTTTCATATTTATTATAGAATGATACATATTTACTTTTACTAACCATTTAATTTTTATACTAATTATGTATATATAGTATATAAATATTTAATATTTAGTATTTACCAATAAAAATATTCCAATTTTTTTTTCTTTTATTTTAATTAAATTTTAATGTAAAAAATATTCATTATTGAATTATTCTATTTTTTCAATCGACTCTAACATATATTTCTTAACCCAAATTAAAGTTTTAAAGTGCATGTTCTATCGGATCCCAATCTAATTTATGAATTAGTAAATTTGGATGGAAAACATTAATTTCATTACATTTGGATTTATACTTGTAATTTTAATATAATTAACTTATAAATTGAATGGTTCATCAATGTGATGCATTAATCACTACTAAGCACAAAAATACTTATTTTATCATTTAACTCAAATTGCTAAAATTAGAAAAATGATAAAAATACTAAATAATAACTATAATTAAAATCATTATTAATGATAAAAAAATTAATGTCTAAGTTAAACATATACACATTTTAAAAATTATATAACAAGATTCTTAACTATAGAGATTGATTCCCACTTTATGATAAAGATTTATAACTTGTAAATAGGTTGTGTTATAATACATGAGCCAACACCATGGCTTATCAATACCACATGTGTAAAAAATGATAACTCATTTCATATGACACTTGTTCATATAACATTTTTTTCAATTAATGAATTTAATTAAAAAAACAAAAAAAAACTGAAGTACATTGGAAAAAGAAGTAAATCTCTAAGCATAACTACCTTTCATTTGTGTACTACTAAAAATATTCTATAATATTATATGTAGTTGAAATATCTACCATTCACTTAATAATTATTAGTAATTAAATAAATTAAGCTAATTCCAATAGTATTAAATATTTTATCCTAATGTTAGTAAAATTAAATTTGATATAATAACATTATACAATTGATTATATATATATATAATATATATATATATAATAAATATATAACATTGCAATTTCTTCAACATTCTAAATTCAAATTAACGAAATAAATAATATAAAGATTAAATGAAATATTTTGCTATAATTTAATTAATTTTATTTAACGTATAACTAATATTAAATAATTTTTTTTTTTTTTTGATATTTTTATATTAAATTAAAAGACAAATAATACATTTTATCTAACCACATTAACATCTCGGGGTGGTTGAATTGGTGATCAAAGTAGTGTGAAATCTGTGTAAAATGAGAGATTCAAGATTCAAATCCCTTGTTTGTAACCGATTTACTAAGAGGAAGATAAGTCGTACAAAATCGTTATTTTTAGAAGTTGTTGATCTATTTATATAGTAAATATATAAATAACTATTTCCATGAATAACATGCCATTTGTATGACTCATTACCTTAGTAGTAGTACAACTACATTAAAAACATTAATGTGGTTGATATAATAATTTGTTTGATAAATATAACAAAAAAAACTATTGCAACACTAATTAAATAAATGTTATAAATATTAATGATGAAGTTATCTTGGAGGAACTTATTAGAATTGGAATAATGTCAAATCTTTAGAAAATTGGTGGGTGGAGAGCCACTATGCAAAAATCTAATTTTTAAATTTTTAAAACTCACTGCAACTTTAACAAATTTTGTAACAACCCTTCATAAGCATTAAGACTAAATATATGCATATTCTAGTAAAAATCAATTTACATAATAAATTAAAAAAAAAATCAACCAATCTTCATCTATCTTAAATTGAAATAAAATATATTTCACAATTAAAAATTCCATTTTACCATATCCCCATTACCAAGAAAAAGGTTGATGCAATGGCCAGAAAAATTCCATTTTACCATCATCCCCATTACCATGAAAAAGGTTGACGCAATGGCTGCTTTGTATAGTCAAAATTCCATTTTACCATCATCCCCATTACCATGAAAAAGGTTGACGCAATGGCTGCTTTGTATAGTCTCACCTTGTTGGTATAAAAAGTCTTCAGCAATTAAAAGTTGACTTCTTTGTATAGGCTCAACTTGCTGAAATAAAAAGTCTCCAGCAATTAAAAGTTCTACTGTACCATCATGCCCCACATGCGGTGTAAATGGTTGAAGCATCGCTGCTCTGTATAGGCTTGACCACCTAGCGGCTGTTATACGTCAATTTCCATGAATCTAGGGTCTCCTATATCCATCTCTATTACAAATTTAATGCGCCTTGACATGTTAGGGCGATAGTCAAATATAACGCGGGCGCTGTTTTTTTTTTCTCTGAAAAAACAGTGCCCTGTTATATCTGGCTATCGCCCCAACATGTCACAGCGCATTAAATTTGTAATAGAGGTAGATATAGGAGTTTCCATGAATCTAGGCCCGCGCTTTCATGGCTAACACTAAAAACAAACATCGTAGATCCGGTCATCCGCTGACCTCGGGTTAAATGCGTAAGGAAAGCTCCAAAGAATTCATAGACACTGAACTTTTAAAGTCTCCATAATCAAGAAAGTGAATATTTTAATATTTTTATGATTTAATGCCCATAAAATTTTAGTTATTTAATTCATACAAATATTACTAATTATATTGATATTTAATATTCAAATAAAAACTATTTATCTTAATAATTCTCGTTACCCACATTACTCTATTTTTTATAATTGACTCCAGCTTATATTTGATAACACAATTTCAAGTTTTGATGTGCATGATCCATAGAATCTAAATGGAAAAATAAATATGAGTGATAGTATTATATATTTTAGATATTTATTTGATGAAAAATACTAATTCATAATTTATAATTTATAATTTAATTTTATTATTAATATAATTAGTATAGATATATAATTTAAATTGTTGATAAATGTTGATAAGCTTTAAAGTACTTAATTTATAATACATTTGAAATTGTTAAAAGTTATAGAGATCCATCGTAACTCTAAGATATTAAGCATTTTCATGGATCAAAATTTTCATGCTAGATCCTTTCGAGTGCAAAACATGAGAGAAAGGTTGTAACTTCGAGGGATTTGATTCCTCTAGATACTATAGATGCAATTAAATATGGATCTAGGTTATAATAAAATATATATATATAATATATATATATATATATATATTATATATATATATATATATAATGAGAAAGAGAAAAGAAAGCACCATTTTTATTTATTATATACTATTATTAAACATCCTATTTGATATTGGGATAAAATAGGGTCAAGAGGTGTAATTAAAAAAAACCATAAAATTTAACTAAATAATAACTTTATTTAAAATAATTGTTATTATTATTATTATTATTAATGATAAAAAAAGATTAATATATACAATGCATATATCTATAGTATTAAAAACATGTAACATCATCCTTAACTATGGAGATTCACCCTGTTGGAGCAAACAATGGGTAGTGGAAATTTAAAAGGTATACATAGGACATAAAATCATACAAAATAACACAAGGATTTAACGTGGTTCACCCAACCAATCTGGGCTATGTCCACCAAAACAGAGGCATGGGCAATCTTATTATTCAACAGGGGATTACAACAATTTATTTCCTCACACACTCTCTACCATCACAATATCTTGTACGGGCTTATATTTTTATAGCTAGGAGAATAAAACTGAATCCTAAATTCTCTCACAACAAATATAGGATGCATTAACTCCTCCTCAACAAAATGGAGCTAACATAACAACAAATCCTATTGTTGTCACCTACATGAGATTTTTGCCCAATTTAATAAAACAAAAAATCTCAACAATCTCCACCTTGACAACAATTAGCTTGATACCCTGTTTCTTTATTATTTTTATATTTTCTGCAAGCCAAGAGAAGCCAAACACCAACGTAGCTTCTCTAAAAAAAATGGTTTTGTGAACATGTCTGCACAGTTCTCCTTTGTATGCACCTTTCCAAGAGAGACTCCCCTTTCAGTGATAACCTGTCTTACAAAATGGTACTTGATAGGTATATGATTTGATTTACTATGATAGGTTGGATGCTTAGCCAAATGAATTGCACTTTGACTATCACAAAATAACTTGTTGTTGTCCTGTAACCTACCAAACTCACCAAACAAACCTTTCAACCAAATCGCTTCTTTGCAAGCATGAGAAGCAACTATGTATTCTGCTCCAGTAGTGGATAAAGCAACAATGTTCTGTAGCTTTGACATCAAGCTAATAGCTCCACCTGCAAGAGTAAAGACATACCATGATGTTGACCTTCTCTTATCCAAATCACCTGCAAAATCGGAATCAACATATCCGCAAACAAATTCACTACTCCTGTTATAAGTGATACAATAATCACTTGTGCCTCTCAAATACCGAAGAACCCATTTCACTGCTGACCAGTGTTCTTTACTTGGATTTGCCATATACCTGCTGACAACCCCAACTGCATGTGAAATATCTAGTCAAGTACAAACCATCGCATACATCAAACAACCTACTACATTGGCATACAGATTCGAGACATATATTCCTTTTCTTCATTTGTATTAGGACATAAACTAGAAGAAAGCTTAAAATGGGAAGCTAAAGGGACTGGCATAGGCTTCACACTGTTCATACCAAACCTCAAGAGTATTTGTTCAATATACTTCTGTTGTGATAGCCATAGCTTACCATTGCTTCCGTCTATGAAAATCTCCATGCCTAAAATCTGTCTTGCTGCTCCTAGATCTTTCATATCAAATGTCCTTGCCATCTGAGCCTTTAACCTGTTGATCTCTATTATGCTTTTGCTTGCTAAAATCATATCATCAACATACAACACTAAGATAATGAACATGCCATTACTTAATTGCTTGAAGTAAACACAATGATCATATTCACTTCTTATATAATTTTGACTCATCATGAAAGAATCAAATTTCTTGTACCATTGTTGAGGGGAATGCTTCAGACCATACAATGATTTCTTGAGCCTGCAGACAAATTTCTTTTTGCGATTTTGAACAAACCCTTCTGGTTGTTCCATGTAAATTTCCTCATCTAAATCTCCATGTAAAAATGCAGTTTTAACATCTAGTTGCTGTAATTCTAAATCAAGTAAAGCGACTAATGCTAATACAATTCGAATTGAAACTATTTTTACAACTGGTGAAAATATCTCATGAAAGTCAATTCCTGCATTCTGAGAAAAACCTTTTGCGACCAGCCTCGCTTTGTACGTGTCCTATGTATCATTAACACCCCTTTTCAATTTGAAAACCCATTTACATCCCACAGTTTTCCTATCTTTAGGAAGTTCTACCAGATCCCATGTGCCATTCTTGTCTAAGGCCATCATTTCGTCCTTCATAGCTGCTTTCCACTTTTCACTTTTAGAACCTTCTACAGCTTCCTGATAGCACAAAGGTTCATCATCGTTAGCGGTAAAAGCAACTGAAGTAACATAATCATCATACCTTTTAGGGGGACGTTTCATTCTTGTATACCTCCTTAAATATTTTTCCGGTACTTCCACAATTGGTTGATTATTATCTATAGGAACTTCTTCATGATCAACATCTGAGACATGTTCATGATCTACATCTGAAACTTTTTCATGACTTGCATCTGAATGATGTTCATCTTGACTATCATTAGAACTGGTTTCAAACTGAATGTGTTGAAACTCAGATACATTATCCTCTTTCAATTTATTATCTACATCTAAATGTGTAAGAGAGGATTCATTAAACTTAACATCTCTGTTAATGATGATCTTGTGAGTAGTAGGATTCCACAATCTGTATCCCTTTGTTTCATCACCATATCCAACAAAGATATATCTTTTTGATTTAGGGTCTAATTTAGAACGCTGATGTTTTGGAACTAGAGCATATGCATGACAACCAAAAATTCTTAGTTTAGAATAATCACAAGGATGACCCTTCCATACCTCTTGAGGAATTTTGCATCCTATCACTGTTGATGGTGATCGATTTACCACATAACAAGCTGTAGCCACCGCTTTTGTCAACAATTCCTTCTGCAAATTGGCATTACTCAGCATACTTCTTGCTCTTTCTAAAAGAGTCATGTTCATGCGTTCAGCAACTCCATTTTGCTGAGGAGTATATACAGTGGTCTTCTGTCTTTCGATCCCAGCGTCCTTGCAATAATTGTCAAATTCCTTTGAAATAAACTCACCACCATTGTCAGTTCTTAAACATTTTATGGTTCTTCCAGTGATGTTTTCTACTAATGCTCTAAACTGTTTGAAAACTGTAAATACATCAAACTTCCTATTTAACATGTAGACCCACACTTTTCTAGAAAAATCATCAATAAAAGATACAAAATATGATGATCCTCCATATGAGGTTGTAGGGGATGGACCCCAAACATCAGAATGGATATAATCAAGGATTCCCTTACTAGTATATTTGTAGTTTTAAACTTCTGCTTGCTTTGTTTCCCAAACAGACAATGTTTGTAGAAATCTAACTTAACAGACTTTAGATTAGGAAGTAACTTACGATCAGACAAAATATTTAAACCTCTTTCGCTCATATGGCCCAACCTTTGATGCCATAAATTAATAGAACTACTGTCATTTTCAAACACCGTAGAAACATGATATGATTATGTTCTTCCTTCTAACTGAAAAATATTTCCAACCTTCTTTGCTTTCATTACTAGTAAAATTCGTTTATAAATTTTCATTACTCCACCTTGAATAACAGTTTTATATCCATTAGTGTCTAGTGCTCCTAGTGAAATGAGATTTTTTCTTAATTCAGGTACATGTCTTACATCAGTTAAAATTTTAGTTGTGCCATCAAACATCTGCAACTGGATGCTTCCAATTCCCACAATATTACATGTGACATCATTTCCCATGTAAACGACTCCATCATTAATTTTTTTATACGTCTTAAACCATTCTCTATGAATGCACATGTGATTTGATGCACCAAAATCTAATATCCAATGTTGATCATGATTAGCAAATTAACTAATAACACTTCATCACTCATACCTGAAACGGATGCCAAACCTGTACCTGTCGTATTTGCTTCTTTCTTCTCTGTCGAAGAGTCTTCTTCAGAAGTTTGTTGTCGCTTCCAACAGTCTTTCTTCAAATGTCCCGATTTGCCACAAAACCAACACTTTACCTTACTCTTCTTCCCTTTCGATTTTGAACGTGAGTCACTGTGCCTACTGAAGCGTCTTTCTTTAGAACGACCTCTGACCATCATTTCTTCTGATGTAGAGGTTTCTAAATTTGACCTTTTCCTTGTTTCTTCAGATAATAAAGATGAAACTACATCATCAAACTCAAGGGTTTCTGATGGACTAAGACTTATAGAAGTAAAAAAATGATCCCATGACTCGGGCAACGAGCATAATAAAGTTATAGCTTTATCTTCTGATTCAAATTTTACTTCTATACTTTATAATTGCACCAGGGGCATATTAAAGGTATTCAAATGATCAGTAATAGATGTACCTTCCTTCATTCATAAACTGTACAACTGTCGCTTCAGAAGAATCCTATTGGTTAAGGATTTTGTCATGTACAGCTTCTCAAGCTTTGTCCACAAACCAACAACAGTTTTCTCTGACACGATGTTAAACAAAACATCATCCGCCAAACACAGTGGAATACCGCTCAATGCTCTTTCATCCAATTCGTTCCAGTCATCATTTGTCATGTTGTAAGGTTGTTTGGATTTTCCCAACAACGCCTTCGCCATGCCTTGTTGCACAAGCAGATCATACATCTTCACTTTCCAGATTTCGAAGTTGTTTTTTCCATTGAGATTCTCGATCTCAAAATGAGCACTCTGAGTTTTTTCCATGTTGTAACAAGCAAACAATCTCCAATTCCAACTTTTTAATAAATAAAGTTAATATTTAAAAAATTCCTTTACCTGATACTATGTTGCCTTTACCTTCTCATACAATCCTTCTGCTATACAAATTTCAGATCACAAAAAAAAATTGCAGTTTTACCAAAGCGAAAAATGCTTGGCGTGCCGAAAGGGACTTGGCGCTTCCTTGAGAGCAGACGATCCGCACGAGAACAAAAATCGGCATAAATGAAAAAATTGGCGCGCTTAAACCCATCGATTCCGTGCCAATCGGGATACTCGCGCTCTCGCGCGAGTATTACCCTCAGATCCACGCCAACCCGTTCACTGTCAAAAATTGGCGCGACTGTCTTTGCCAAAACCGCGCCAATCGGTAACGCTCCACCTTCGGTAGCTATGTCACACGTACCAGCTCCACAACATGCTCTGATACCAATTGTTGGAGCAAACAATGCATAACGGAAATTTAAAAGCCATACACAGGACATAAAATCATACAAAATAACACAAGGATTTAATGTGGTTCACCCAACCAATCTGGGCTACATCCACCAAAACAAAGGCATGGGCAATCTTATTATTCAACAGGAGATTACAACAATTTATTTCCTCACACACTCTCTACCATCACAATATCCTGTACGGGCTTATATTTTTATAGCTAGGAGAATAAAACTGAATCATAAATTCTCTCACAACAAATATAGGATGCATTAACTCCTCCTCAACAAAATGGAGCTAATATAGCAACAAATCCTATTGTTGTCACTTATATGAGATTTTTTCTCCATTTAATAAAACAAAAAATCTGAACACACCCCACATTATCATAAAAATTCATAATTTGGAAATAAACATTCTTACAATAGCATGGGCCAATACCATAACTTCTCAATATCACATACTCAAAAAACTATAACATCATCCCCTAAATTCCATAGAAATGGTTAATGCAATAACCGAGTTGTATAGGGTTGAGTGGGTAGCAGCTGTTATACTCGATCCCCACCTAACACTAAAAAACAAACTTCATACGCTGACATCCGGTTAAATGTGTACGATAGAGTGAGGAGTTGTAAACTTTAAGACAAGATCCAAAGGATTCATAGACACTGAACTTTCACACTATAAGCTAAAGTGGGTAGCAGCTGTTATACCTCACGCTAAAAAACCTAACCTCGTACGCTGACGTTCGGTTAAATGTGTATGATAGAGTGAGGAAAGATAAACTTTTAAGACAAGATCCAAAGGATTTAAAGACACTGAACTTTCACACTACTCGATATTATTTAACCTCAATCACATCTAATAATTTGATTATAACTACGGTATCAAAGTAATATAAAAAAAAAAAAATTAAAAATTGAAAGTTGAAAATGAAAATTAACATTTTTATAGTCATATAAATTAAATGGTAAATAAAGATATCAATTTATGATAAAGATCAAAACACTTATTTTATAAAAATCAATATTTATTATAGCATTAAAAATTAAATGGTAAGTAAGGAAAATTAATATTACTTCAGCCATATAAATTAAATAGTAGATAAAAGTGTCAATTTATGATAAACATCAAAACACTTTGTAAAAAAATTCGTAGATTAATTAAAAAAATTTAAAATTAATATATAAATTAACACATGTATATGTTAAAAAAATATACATTCATAGAGCCAATGTAAATAAATCGTACATAAATAAATCTTACATTCACATAACCAAATTAATTAAATGGGAAGAAAAAGTGTCAATTAGATAAACATCAAAACTTACATATGATACTCACATATAAAAATAAAAATAAAAATTAATATATAAGTTAAACATGTTTATATTTTAAAGATCTGGTAACAATATTATTAACTATGGAGATATTTACAGCTTTAAATAACTCCATCTTCAATATCATGGGCCAATACCATGGTTTACCAATATCACATACACAACATAACATGCATTGATATGACATTTTCTTCAATTAATTAAATTGAAGTAAAATAATTAAAAAAACATACTCAAGTTAGAAATAAATCTTGACCCTTGATTTGTGAATACTATTATGAATATCCAGACATGTTATATAGAAATTGAATCTCTACCATCTATTTAATAATTAGAATTAATTAAATTAAAATTATAAAAAACTTATTCCGAAATAAACATACTTTATAATTATAAAAAATTATTATATAAAGTAATGTTTTTTTATGATTATAATAATAATTTTCTACACTGTAATATCCCCAGGCAAACTGTAAATATTTTAATTACCGTTGTAAAAGAACAAACTGGGCAATATTGTTATTTTTAGTTAGTTGAATAATAAACTATTAGTTTTCTGAAGCAAGGAAATGGTTGAGTGATAACAGATTTGGATAACTTCTCATGTAAGAAGTAAGAAAGGGCAGTTGCCAAGAATACCCTAACTGCCTGCCCTAACTGAAACACCCTAGAGGAAAAAGTGGTGGGGCGAGGAAAAACTGTGTTGTTGGAACAGACGGTAAGGGGGAAAAATGCGAAGTCTGGTGATGACCAGATAGCATTAGCATAGAGTTCATTAAATTTAGCTGAAGACATCTGTCTTACAACAGCTTTGGGGGGAGATTTGGTCTTGAAGATGAATCTCAAGGACAGGTGGTTGACAAGCGAGAACATTGGAAAGGTGATTAAAGTATGTTGGATATTGTTAAAATCAAAGAACAAGTAAGTAGTGCTGTCGAAATCACTTAGACAATGATGAATGACATAGAGGGAGTGGGCTCTCTCATTGATATTAATTGGAAAAAATGGTAGCGGTAGGGTTTTGTGAATTTCATAGTAATTTAATATGCTTTTCTATTTAATAGTTACCCTAGGATAATCTAGACTGTAAAGAACAATTCATGCCACAAGTTTAATGGTAGCCAGAGAATCACTAAACATATGGGTTGCAACCGACAAACTAGTAATTCTGTAAACCGGAAACTGTAAGTGGTTGCATGAATCTAAAGGACCAGCGAAAGTTCCGGAAACAATTATATGATTTTTAAGTAATACTATGTGAAACATTATTTCGATTAAATTGCGGGTTATGTGTATTTAAATATAGTCTTATTTTAACCTACAGAGTAGTAGTGATATTTTCTTTATATTAAGGTAAATGCTGAAAAATTTAAGCTATGTATATTTGCCCTAAATCTCAAGTAAGAACCAAGACAAGAAAATGGAAAAACCATAATTATACACACGCATACCAGAATCAGAAGAGTAACTACCGAACAATGAAAGCTTAAATAGTAGGAAGTATTTCTCCAACAAGAGAAAAACCAATGAATTAGCATTTATGGTAAGACAAAAACACAAATTTCCATAGGACTTTGACTGGGAAAAAAATCGAAGGCCATAGCCAGAACGATGAATATTGGCCAAGACCCACTTGTGAGACATAAAACCCGAAAAGTGAAACTAAATATATAAATATCTGGCACAGAGGTATATGACTCTGCGAGATTAGGACAATAATAGAATAAATATCTTAAGAGCTTAGGGTTTGAGGGTTTGAGCCCAAAGGTGACCCTGTTTCCCCAAACACCATCGCACATTCTTTAAAAAAAACATAGTCCATATCAGACAAAATAGCTAGGAAACAAAATAACGGATAAATATGAAATAAAAAGCATCCATCGTGCAAAACCATTTAGCAGAACTATTCACAAGCGGAGCGATAACATTTCTTGAAAAACTATAAACGTTTCCATCAACAACAAGAAATTGCTGAACCTCTAAATACGAAAATTGTGCTTTACATTCTTATGAAGATAGAAAGATAAGCACAAGAACATCAGAGAGAACCACTGGGAAATATATATATAATATATATATATATATATATATATATATAATATATATATATATATATATAATTAAATATATAATATAAAAAATTATGGTCCGAAGCTGTGTAGCAACATATTAAGGAAAACCAACAAAAAAACTCAGAAACCTCATGCAAGCCGAAAACAGTTCTTGTCTTAATAAATAAAACCCAGTAATCGGTGTAGCCTCAACAGTTCTTAACCCTAGCTTGCACCGTAACGCCAAAATATTACATTTAACCAAGAATAATGAAACCCATCATGGGGACAAACAAGGAGCGTTGTGCGCAACTCGACACAGGTAGTTCCCTACGACAGTGGAGCTTCCAACATGCCCATATTTCTGAGAATACACCTTCAAGCAGAGAGAATTCGCCACTCAAAACAAAAATCAGTAAGGGAGCCATTCGAGCTTACCCAGAAAACCATTAGAGGCTCAAGCCCTGTATGGGTGGGGTTTCAACCATTTGAAGGACTTTTCAAAGCGCGACCTTGACCATTCCCTAAACCTACAGAAGATAGCCAGAAATAGAGGAATTAGAATAGTAAAACCTGTAACATTTTCTGAGTTAACAGTAAAACAAAATCTATAGATGCAAATTTCCTCACCTAGGTATCAACAAAAAGAATTTCGAACATGAGCATGAACCCCTCGATCAGTACTTGGGATGATCTAGTAGCATCAAGTGACACGCTTATAGAACAAACCAACCGCCATGGGCAGAGAGCAAAGCTTAGTGCGAAGGAGGAAAGGGAAAAATGAACCATGGAGCTGGTCCCGAAAGATGGTAAAACACACCAAATTACCCAGAGTCGTTGGATCAAGGTTTGGTGATCTCCTCCGTAGATGCAGTGATGGATCCCAAGGATCATTGACAACTCTATAGTGTGCATTAACACACCTTGGCAGGTAGTGTAAATGCTAGCCAAAACCAAGGTGCGCCGAGCTTGAGGCGAGTCCTGGAGTCCAAGTTGGAGGGATGGGTCTATTAGAAAATTATATATTACAGAGCAATGGAACACATAAAACATTGAATAAATATAAACACATAAAACACATAAAACGAGACATAGATATACGTGTTTCACCCAATTTGGGCTATGTCCATGGAGAAACAACCAGTCCTTCCTTTTATATTATCCAACAAACTGAAGAGATACAACCTACAGCAGATCTGCTGTAACACCCTCTTCACTCTCAATCTGCTCTCTCTTCCTCACTCAGAATACAGATATACATAGACACAATACAATTCCCACATATATAGTGAGGGGTTGCCTTCTAGGGCAAGAAACCCTAAATTACATAACTTCTACTGTCAGATCATCCACCTAATGAACGACCCAGATTAACTAGAAATTACTGGACTTTTACAAGGCAATTTTACATTTGTTTTTAGCTTCGGGAGTACTGCCCCCAAACCCCCGTCGGGGGAGCGCTGGCCCCTGGACCCCCGCGCTGGGCGGGATGGGCCCCCCCGAAACCTCGTGGGGGGGACAAGTCCCCCCCCGCAACCGCCCATGTGGAGGGGTGTACAATCTTCCTGGGGTATACATCCGGCTGAAACCTTTGAATACAAAAGTTAATCAGGCTCGACACCCAACAATCTCCCTCGTGGAGACTAATTATAGCAACTCCACCGCTACTTCATTTGCTAGACAATAGCTCCACTTTGGACCTGGCTATTTCTCATCTTCTTCATCATACTTGAAGACCAATGGAAACTGAGCAGATTCTCAGTTTCTCCCTAGTTACAACTTTTGTTAACATATCTGCAGATTCTGGTTAGTGTGTATCTTTTCCAGCTTCACCTGTCCATCTTCCAATGCTGACCGTATGAAATGGTACTTGAGCTATATATGTTTAGTCTTGGAATGAAACGCACAGTTCTTTGCAAGATGTATGGCACTCTAGCTATCATTGTATAACTTTCCCAACTCCTGCTTCTTACCCAATTCATCTAGAAACCTTTGTAACCAAATCATTTCTTT
>APFE031365754.1:0-12594 GCA_000404065.3 Pinus taeda
TTTACAGTTGATCTTGCTTAAGAAATTTTCCTTTCAGGTTCACTGTGTGATGTAGATATATAATTCCTAAAATGCAATATAAGATGATAAACAATCATTTAATCTTCTTTTTGCAATGAAAATCCTAGCTACTAAGGAAAGAGAAATGAGATTCTTTCAACATAGAGCAGAGAGCACACACTAGATGCACTGTCGTGAATCAAATCAACAAGCAATCTAAATGCAAATGCACATGCATGTATTTTTTTTCACTCTCTTAATGTGTGAATGACAAAAAGAATGCTGAGTACAAATCTGAATTATCTTTTCAAAGTGATAGTACTAACAATTTTCTCTCCAAAAAATGAAAGGAAGATAATGACGACACTTTGTGATTTGAATTGAAAATTGCTTTCGACACTTGGAAAAACTACTAATTCAAATCAACTACAAGAGTAACAGTATAATCAACCATCAAGAACAATAGGATCCTCTTCTTTTATTGAAAACAACACTTGCGACATTTCCGAATCAAAATACGACAGCACGATTATGCTACTTATTTGTAAACGAGAACTGTGAATGGCGCACAATACATAAAAACATTCACAATTCTTTGCACGATGGAGGCGGAATAATGGAAAGGAAGGGAGTTTCCACAGTGGTATGTTGATCACAGACAGCAAAACTCTTGAATAAAGCTGAAAATAGTGAAGAAAAACCAAAATCTAAAGGCAAAATTAGCCTTTTCTAATCATCGCACCTATAACATAGGGAAACAGGGATGCATCTCACCTACTGCACACGGGAGGTGCGATGCAACCAGATTTCCTAGAAGAGAGGGTGCAATGATACCAGTATGAGACTTTAACTTGGTTCTTGGTCACATTTTGCAGCTTAGTTCAGGGATTTAGGTCAAGCAAATGATAGTCAGTAAATAGAAATCACAGGGGCTGATCTAAAGAGGTTACTAGAGCCACCACCAGGGTAATTAGGATGTTTGCAAATCGATTTTTCAGTCTATAAACAAAACCTGGAGATAGACTGAAGCAACATTGATCTACTTTGCACTTGTATAGCAAATGTAGTTCGAAGGCTAGCTAGCTTAACTTCAGGCTCCATCTATAGTTTATAACGCAAACAAATATAGACAAGCAAACAAGCTATTCGCTCCCCAGTGGAGTTTCCATTTTGTTATGGGGAAATCTAGTGTCCACTCAGAGCTACTAGTCCCACTAAGATGGGTAGCTATCTTAGAAACAAACAAACTAAAGTTATTCTTGTTTTCCTTTATGAGAAGTAGACAGGAGAGAAGCAGAGTACCAACCTCAATCTTGCGCTTGGTTCCTTGCTTGTGTCCTCTCCCTTCTGACAGATCTTTGCCACTCCTTCCTTGCTTACCCCGCTTCAAAGAGCACCTGTAAAGTCAAAGGAGCATAACACTATCGAAGTACAGAGGTCTACAATCATAAACAATATAGGAACAGATATAGATTGACCACACAAATGTATATATTATCGAACATACAAGAATGTGGAGGAAAACTTGAATAGCTTTATTAACAAAAATAATAGCAAAGAGGATTACCGCCCATTGATCTGACCCAACATCATCCTCCCAGCATGAAAGCCCTTCTTCACCTCATGAAAAGCTTAGATCACCCAACACTTTGATGTTCCACCAAGAAATCAATAGCACTTCCTTACAAAATACAAGATTCCAACCTCTGGATCTCTGGGATGAGGGATCCATATATAGATGTTTGCAGGGGGGTGAGTCAACTTCTGGGATTTTGATTAGTGTCCTCTCTCTGATAGTTCTTAGTTCCACTTGGAGATTCATGATCTTTTACTCATCCCTGGGTGAATTCGGAGAGGCAAGTGTCACAGGAGAAGTTTCTGGAAGAGTCCATGATCATCCAGCTTGCAAACTGTCTCTGCCATTTGTCTACTCTCGCCCATCGCACCCTATAGAAGGGCTTTCCAGTATGCATCGCGCTTTTTACACTGAGCAAGTGAGATGCATCGCACCCTTAGCACTGAGTAGTCTGTATGGTCCAGTTCTGAGCATTTTTCCATGGAGAACTTCTGGGAGATGATGTAATCAGCTGACCTTGTTCCTTTAGGGTGTGAAACAACACTTTTAGGGACTTAGAAGTCCTTGGCTTATAGACATATATGATTGGGGTTTCAGTTTCCAAAAATATCTATAATAGTAATTATGAGATGTTCTTTAAGAATTAACATCTCCTTCACAAATGCACACATTCATCATGTTTCCCCCTTGTGGTGTTGTAGGGTTATTGGAAAATCCAGGAAACATTTGCTAGCTATGAGGAGTGAAATGGTTATTCAACATGATGATTTTTTGGTGAGTTCCTATTGAGCCAATATTCATCGCGCCTTCTCAAGTTTGTTCATTGATATGGCATTTGGTCTTCCTTACAAAGCTTGCAATGAAATTTAAAATTATTCATATCTTTCTTACTTGCACCAACATTATTGTTGTTCACATTTCCCTCATCACCTTTCTTATATTTTTTTTTACTCTTTCTTCTAAAATGATCATTACCCTTGGGATTAGATGTTTACATAGTGTGGATATCATATGACTAAAGAGAGGTTGAAGAAATAGCTTATGTAGCTACAAGTGGATGTAGCGACATTCATCTCATTTGGCTCATCACTTAACTAGCCACAACATTATACATGGAACCAAACATGCCATCAATACATGGTCAAAGATTTGGTTTCTCTAGGTCTATATATTCTTTATTGAATTATGAAAATTCTCATATATAACCCTAGATTAGGAATAAACCAAATCAATTTGTTGGGCTTTAAAATTTGCCTCTTCTTCTGTGGTGACATTTGATAAGATTGCATCCTTTGATATGAAAATCAACAAATACTTTAAGAACCATTCGAAGAAAAAAAAAAAAACTTTGGGAATATGGGATATAATCACACATTGTCTTCTCTTCCACTCCTAAATGTGATCAAATATGTGAGTGGAATTATCCCACTAAAATTGGGATAAAATCTCAATTCCCATGTCATAACAAACAAGTAACTAAAAATGATTCAAGAGTGTCATTGATAAAACACAAAAAGGTTCTAAAAGAAGCTTCATTGAGCTTGATATACCATTTTTTTATTACCATAATAATTGTATACTAGATTATTCTCAATCTGAGGGAGTCATCCATCATTGTGTTTGATGGGCACCAAAGGTGAAGCCTCATCCCATAATTTCTCAAATGCTCATCGACATTTCCTTCAAATTTTGGAATATCCAATGAAAGTTTAGTAGGAAATTGGGGCCAATGAGGATCATGAAGCATTAGATTATTTGTGAGCTTCATTAAATTAGGTAGGTTCAATGTGACAAAAAATGGAAGTCTTGTTTGGGTGATTGAGTTCCAACTTCTAAGGTTCTATACCCACATCTAGTTGATACTCTATTGACGGGTTGGAATCTTCCACCAACAATCAAGGGGATCTCCCCAGTGTAGGTTCCTAACTAGAACATACGCCATTTGTGATAGGGATCCCTTCTGGTATGTAGGACTGACTGATGTTCAGTTTTGTAGAGTTTGCTTCGGATGAAGGTGAAATGTGGACTTCATTGAAAGAATGAACCTCAATAAATATAAGGAAATAATTGACAAATATCCTATGTCGCATAAACCATGAATAGCCAAACCATAAAAACATAAACCTTATGTAAAGTTATTGTTAGTAGGCTTTAGATAAGTGTATTCCAAGATAAAATGCTTAACAACTGTAAATCAGTTCACAACAATAAAAAAATTATGAGCATATGTAACTGTGCAGTCAAAACAGATTACAACAATACCAAAGAAATAGTTCACTAGCACTAGTATAGAGTTAGTGAATCAAACACCAGTCATACGAAGTAACATAAAGTTCGGAGTATGAGACAACATGTGAGAAAACCAAAAATCAAATAACTATCAGAAACATTCGATCCATCAAGTGAAGAAAATACCCATGGCGTTAGCACATAAAACATTTGAAGAATCCAGTAGTGGAAACGTACAATCACTCCTTGCATATATTAAAGGGACATAAATTCTCTCAAGAAATGTATATCCCTAAAAGAGTCCTCCACAAAAATATGTTTACAAATGAGGCATGAGGGTGTATTTATAGGGTGAGAGTGACTCTTGGCCTACCCTTGACTCTTGGACTACCTCATGACCTTTCGTATTCACAACATGACTTTTGGCACTGTACATGACCTTTCATATTCACAAGGTGTTCTATGCTACTGTAGCAAAACGTCACAAAAATCACTATCAATCCGATTAAATAATTTAATAATGGCAAGTTTTGGAATGTCAAGCCCGAGTTGTTCCATTTAATACGTGCACCACAGGTTATATTTTGCTACAATGGGAGTGATCTATGGTTGGTCTTCGTCCTGTCAGTGCAGGCACTCGAGTACATCTGGGATGAGGTTTTTCCATTTGGCATGCACCTGATTATTCAAAGTTACTAGTTTGGTGTAGAGCCTCACTGGTTCTACCACATAACGTGTGATATTTTCTCTGGTGATTGGCATGTCCTTCATACGGGTGGCTTGTCTATACGTCTCTACAAATGCTTATACTTCCTTGGTGATCTCATCCTACTTTCTTATCTGTCTAACTTCTCCTATCGAGGGAAATCCATGAAATTTGGATCACTGATTCCAAGCCATTGAACAGATGCCTGTAGGATGCCAGTACCCTCTCCACATCTTTGGTTAATTTTCCTTTGGACTGAACTTTGATGCAGAGTTGGACCTTATTATTTTGCATGGTGATCGAATCTTTCTTAGGGACCACTGTCGGTGCTCCAGGGTACTGGATGGACCATTCGTGTATCCTATACAAATCAGTCATAGCCTCGTTAAGCATGGTGAATCTTTCTTTTGTGTGGGCCTGGATGGTCACGATGGGGGCTACCGTGTGGTGTAGTTTAGGCATCTCCTCATATGCTATTTCCATGGCTTCCCTTAGTGTCTCCGTTTCTACCTCAATTGCTGCTTGGAATTCAGATGCGCTTGTGTGTACTAAACAGAGTGTCGCATTCTCTTCCTCCATCTTCTTCTTCTCCTATTCTGCCATGATGGCCCTTTTGTCGGATGCATAAAGCCTATTCTACAAATCTGCAATCTGTTTCCTCATCTAGGCCATATTGTGTTCCGTGGTGGTAGCGAAAGCCGTCCTAGTCGAGGAAATCATTTGAGGGTTTGTTGTAATGTTAGGCACTATATCCTTGGTCGTGGTTACTGACAACGGCTCAGTTGGGTTCCTGCTGCAATATATCTTCCTTTCTTGTATGATATTGAGGTTTATTTCATCGAAAGTCAATCTAGTAAGATCTAGGACTTCCTTGTCTTGATCCTCTGAGATACCTAGCTCTTGGAGTGGAAGGTGTCCACCAGTGATGGGAGTAGTAGGGGGTACATATAATGAAGGAAGCGTGCTTTATCTCATGCCTAGGTCAGTTCTTCCTCTGCTAATGCCTGCAGTCTCTCCAGTTCATCTTCCATGTTCTTCATCTCTTGTTCCAACCTCTTGTTCTCTTCCTGCCTTCTCTCCTCAACTTATTCTTCCCGTTTTTCTTCTCTTCCTCTTCCTTCTTTCTTCTCTCCTCTTCTTGTGCTCTCGTTTCTTCTTCCCATTGATTTTCCCGCAACTGTTCCTCCTTTTCTTGCTCTTCCTACCTTCTCCTTTTCTTGCTCTGGCTCTAGTTGCTAGAATCTAGAGGTTCTTTTCTCTCCAACTCCCTTTGCCTCTTGAGCTCTCATTTATTTCTTGCCAAGCTGGCATTTCTTTTTTCTAGTGTAGCATGCTCCTCCTCGTTGTTACTCTCGTGGTATTTAGCTTCCTTCCCTTTGTGCTTCTCAAATTCCTGAGTGCCTGTTGGTGCTTCATGCTACTTTTTCTTTATGGTGGAAACCCTTTCTTTGAGACTCATGTCTTCCTGGGAATTATCTTGGGGCTCATCCTTTGTAGCCCGTTGTTCGCTTGGGTTGATTTTCCTTGTAGCATTATATCCATTTATAACCCCATCTTCAATATCCTTTTGGGTATGAGAATACTACCAACTAAATGTTTCCTTTTTGCAATGGGTAGCCACGACTTTCTTCAGGTCATATGTTCGGTAATTGAGTGTTACGAAATGGCTTCCCTTCAATGCTTCGACCTCTACCTCCACTTGTTTGAAATTTTCTACTACGTATGCCCCAATGGTGAGAGGGAAAGTAGGCCAGGGTTTCTTTTTGCCTTTGTTCAGTATCTTGGTAAACCCTTGCGTCAATTGATAGCAGAGCTCTCGTAGGAGCATCTTGTCTTTGCAAATCTTGGTAGGGAATGTTGAGGCTTATGGGTGCCGAACACTATAATCAATGTTCCTTCCTCAATGGGAAACCAACGTGCTACCTTGACGAGTGTCTTCATAGCCCTCTTAGACATGCATGGTGGTTACTCCCCAAATAGTAGCTGGTACAATGCGCAGATGAAAGTTTCAGAGATTATATCTAGAATGCCTTTGTAACCTGTGTCCCAAAAAACTTTGTAATGGTTGTGCACGGGGTTGGTTGTTGATGAGTCCCAGTTTCAGCTCCAGTTTTCGAAGTAGCATCTCGAGTAAACAACGTCGAGGAGGTATGATGACATATAGAATTCTACAGGTTGTTCCAGTTATGGGAGCTTCACAGTCATTATGTTTGTTTTCAAGGATGAGCATAGGATGTTTGCCCAATTGAAAATGGTTCCTCGGGTGGCAACAATGTACATGAGGGGAACCCAGGTGCCATAGAAAATGTCACTATCTAGCTTTCCATACAACCGACACATCATTGCAGCAATTAACTGATATACTTTTCGCAATCCCTATGTCTTGTAAGCCTTATCTGTCCTGACTTGGAACTTTGAAGGGTCTTTCCACCACTCCCTTAGGATGTCCTTTATTGGAGTTGAGAACCCAAAAAGCCACCTAGTATTGAAAACCTCTTGTTTCTTAGGGAGTTTATAGTAAGCACTGATGTCTTCTGAGGAGATAGCAACTATGGATGCCCCATCATGGCCCCTAATCGTCTAGGACTCTGTGTTTGTGCATTGAAAGATCCACTCAATGGTTTCCGAGCAAGGGAAGACTGGGGTGCGATGCTACTATGTGTAACCAAGACCTTTTTATGTGGAGGTACACGTGAAAATCCTCTTGTGTCTCTGGAATGTATGGCTTTGCAAACTCTTCGTAAATGTTATACCAGGAGAGCCTTGTCATTTTGCTGATGTTGCAGGCAGTGTCCCTGAAGATAGGTGGCTCCTCTTCTGGTTCATCCTCCCACGACCCTCTTCTTGAGGCCCCGTGAGAAGTTTTAGTAGTAGGGGGAGCCATCTCATCTTCAAAAGAAGAAATGGATATGCACTCTAGATCCATGTCACCTGGCATGTCAAAAACACAGTCCCACCATGAGAGAGACGACATGAAAATCAAATAAAACTGCGAAAACAAAAGGTTGTAGTAGGTGAAGGGCAAGTCGCAGGGAATGTTGAAAATAGCAACAAGAAATTCTAATTATAGAAATGCTAAAAATAACACTGCCATAAATAGCATTTCGGGATACCTTCCTATTTTAGTTAGTCCCTGAACTAAAATAAAGAAGTAAAATTCGAATTTGATCTTAGCAGTTGTTTGTAAAATAATTAATTAATTCATCTTGAGTTAATTAGTTGTAGAAAATCACACATGAAGTGTATGTGGGGACATGCAATAGGTATCCCATTGATTGAGGAATTTATCCATTAGTTAAAAGAGATAAGGATGAGTTGTAATTAGTTAGCTCAGATAACTGAGTTAAGTCCAGTTAGATTAGTTCAAATAGTTTGTTGAACTAATTGTGAGTTCAGTTAGTTAATTCATGCATGCATGTAACTGCTACACTTCAGATAACTAAATATTCTCTCATAAATAACTCATGCATGTCAGTTCATATAGAGACCTAGTTGAGATTAGATGATGGGATAGTGTACTATTAGTTGTAGGAATATTCCATGGAGGATATCTCTTGCATGCAGAAGGAATTCATTCCTTTAGGATTGCGCAGTTACTTCTTCGGTTTAGTGAGTGTGTGATGAGGCCAATCACACATGTGGCATCATTGGACCCCAAGAAAAACTGCGCAAGGAAATAGGAAGCCTGGAGGGCTGAGGGAAGACATATCTTGTGTCTATTCAGTCTGTGAGTTGTATTGTTTGATTGCAGAGAGAGCAGGATAGCTTCTGAGCTGATTTTTTTGTAATTTGAACATATTCCCACTTGTATGATAATACAGAGATTGGGGTTTTAGGCAGAGGCTTTCCCTGGGTTATTCTTCTGTGTTCATGTGTGATTGATTTCTCATTCTCAGTTATATGTGTTCTAATTGATCTTTCTCGTATTCAATTGAGCTTCCGCAAAGTTTGTTGTAGAAGTAGATCTTGTACTTTGCTTTAGTATATTGAATAATCTGTTGATCTACAGTGGGAATTTCTACATAGTATCAGAGCGAAAGTGTTCAAAGTGAAGAATAGTATACAAGAAGGGAGAAGTTCGAAGTTTGAGGTTCCTAAATATAGAAATCGAGTTTTTATCACATCTCAATTTCACCAATGGAATTCAATGGTTTAAGACTCGAGTATGCCCTTGATGGCAGCTTGAATTATATAGCCTGGAAGGATCGTATGGAAGTAGTATTAGAGGACAATGGTCTAAAGGACTTCATTGATCAAGAAGTCCCCAAGCTGGCAGCAGCTGATGCTAGAATTGGTAGAATGGAAGAAATGTGTGGCTAGAGCAACGAGAATCCTCCTGGAGGGAGTTCGAGACCACATTGTCTCGAGCCTCCATGGGAAGGAGAGACCATTTTCGACTCAGTTAATGGAAGAGAAAAACTACCAAATTGGGAACGACTTTGGTGGGATTTGATGCAGGAGGACATAAGAAAAAGCACCAAAGATGGATTCTCATCAAAGCAAGATGTTGAGGAAACCCTAGCATTAGCGAGTAAGGCAAGGAAAGGGAAAGTGAAGGCATCCCTTCCCAAATCCAGTTCTTCTCATGGTGGGAATAAGTTTGACAAATCGAAAGTGTGATGCTTTCGTTGTCATGAAGTGGGTCATTATGCTACGAATTTTCCACAGAAGAAATCCAAGAAGGGATCCTTGAAGGGATCTGATGGTGAGGCAATGGCCTCACAGTTTGAGTTGGATTTCTCTCTTATTGCATGCATGGTTTCATCCATGGTGGGATGTGTGTGGTACCTGGACAGTGGAGCTTCATTCCACATGTCATGTGACAAGAATATTTTCAGTACCTTGGAGGAGAAGGATCTCTAGATGCGGATCGAGATGGGCAATTATGGAAAGTACCGTGTTTCAAGTGAAGGTACGGTTGTGTTTCAGAGAGAGCATGGAGCTCCCCTCACCCTGACTGATGTAAAGTATGTACCAGGTCTGAAGAAGAATCTCATGTCCATTGCTACGCTCAAAGATAAATGTTATGATGTAGTCTTTAGTAAAGGAACGGTATTCCTTAGGCATATCGGCACTAGATAGACCAAGTGAATCAACATTCGAGTAAAGAATATCTACAAGCTGGAGGTAGACGACTGTGTTGCATTGAGTTACAAAGCTAAGATGGTGCAGAGCCAACATGTTGGCAAGCTATGTCATAGAAGATTGGGCCACTTGCACCATGGAGCCCTGAAGATCATGCAACAGATTTCTACCGGACTTCCCAAGGGAAAACTAGAGCAGACGAATACATGTAAAGGTTGTACCTTGGGTAAGTATATGAAATCTTCCTTTCTGAATCAAGACATTGCAGCTGGAGCAATCCTGGAGCGAGTTCACTCAGATGTTTGTGGACCTCTCTCTACAGCTTCCACTGCTAAACAAAGGTACTATGTTATTTTTATTGATGATTTTCTCGTAGATGTTGGATCTATTTTATGCAAAAGAAGGATCAGACCTTCTTGAGGTTTTGTGAGTTTAAAGCCTTGGCAAAGAAAGAATCTAGAAAGAAAATAAAAGCCTTGCATAGTGACAATGGTGGAGAGTATGTCTCCCAACAGTTTAAGGACTTCTACGCTACAGAAAGAATTAAACGGGAGTTCATGGCACCCCATAACCCACAAGAGAATGGGGTGGTCGAAAGGAAGAATAGATTGATTGTGGGAGCAGCTCGAGCGATGTTGCATGACCAAATCCTACAACTGCATTTGTGCGCTAAGGCATGCAATATAATAGTATACTTGTAGAATAGAAGCCTGCACCATATACTGGGAATGAAGACACCTATGTACGCCTTTTTTAGGAAGCGACTAGATGTGAGTCACTTCCAAAACTTTGGATCATCAGTTTACTGTCATGTGACCAAAGTTGCCGAGAAGAAGCTAGATCCAACAGCTGAGTTGGGAGTACTTGTGGGGTACACTAATACACCCCACAACTATCAGGTGTACCTGCCCACTAGTTAGAGGATAGTGGCACGTAGGGATATGAAGTTTGATGAGAAAAAATCCATGCAAGTATCACTTGAGAGGGAGCTCAAGTTGCATTCAGAGGAGGAACTTTCAGTTCCTAAGGAGGAGGAGGCTCAGATTGATGCGAAGCAGCCGCATGCAGAGGATCTGGGAGTGGAGACATCCACTCATGCTAAGACTTCCAGAGATGGGAAGAAATGCTAAGGGGAAGCTGACAGATTGATGTTGGATGTGCAGGAGAATGTGGGACAACGATCTTCTCAGCACAGACAGAGGAGGTCACCCGAGCAACACACTAGGTACATGGCCCTAGTTATGTGTAGGGTTCGAACTTTCTTCATTCGAGGAGGCAGTGCAGCAACTAGTCTAGGCTGATGCAATGGTAGAGAAGTACGACTCTATCATTTAGAACAGTGCATGGGATGTTGTCCCAAGACCCCAAGAAAAGTTAGTGGTTAGTTCCAGATGGCTTTACAAGGTAAAGCAGGCAACTTATGGTAGTGTTGAGAAACATAAGGCAAGGTTTGTTGCCCGAGGTTTCTCACAGGTCGAGGGGATCGACTACGATGAGACCTTTGCTCCTGTAGCAAGGTACTCATCTATCAGATCAATGTTGGCACTATCAACTCAGATGGGTTAGAAGATCCATCACATGGATGTGAAGACAACATTCCTCAATGGGAAGATTGAGGAGGAGGTGTACATTGAGCAGCCAGAGGGTTTCGAGACCTTCGATCATGAGTCGCATGTGTGCCAACTCAAGAGGGCTCTATATGGGCTGAAGCAAGCACCCCATTTTTGGTACACCAAGATCGATAGCTATTTCACCGAGTTGGGCTTCACCAAGAGTGAAGCAGATGTGAACCTTTACCACATCATTGTAGAAGGTAAGCCATTGATCATTGTTCTTTATGTCGATGATCTGGTTTTGATAGGTGATGATCAGTTGATCTAGTCTTGCGAAGGACCTTGCAAGAGAGTTAGAAATGAAAGACATGGGTCATATGCACTAATTTCTAGGCATGGAGGTGTGGCAAAAAGATGTTGAAGTATTTTTGTCTTAAGGCAATTATGCTAATGAGATACTCAAGTGCTTTCACATGGAGAAGTGCAAGCCCATGAAGACTCCTTTAGTTGGGAACTGGAGGAAGGAGGATGCTACTTCAGGTGAGGTAGTAGCTACTACTATTTATCATAAACTTGTGGGTTCACTTATGTATCTGGTGAACACATGACCAGACTTATTCTTTGCGGTGAGCCAGTTAAGTCAAGCTATGGTTCAACCTACCAAGCTGTTTTGGAAGGAAACGAAGCATGTGCTGAGATACTTTAGAGGCACATCTCACTTTGGATTATGGGATAGAAAGAAAAAGGGAGTGAAGCTTTAGGGCTTCACAAATGCGGATTGGGTAGGGAGTCCATCAGATCGGAAGAAAACTTCTAGGGGAATCTTCATCCTTGGTTCAGTTGCAGTTTCCTAGTACAGTAGGAAACAAAGGTCAGTTGCACTTAGCTCAGCATAGGCTGAATACATGGCCACTAGTCAGGTTGCATGTGATGTCATTTGGATGCGGAAGATTCTAGTGGGATTATTTGGTTAGAGGATGAATCCAACTATGATCTACTGCGATAATCAAAGCGTTACCGGGAATAGTGTCCACTTAGAGCTGCTATTCCCACTAAGACTGGTAGCTATATTAGAAACAAACAAGTTAAAACTACTTTCATTTTCCTTTATGAAAAATAGACAAGAGGGGAATAGAGGACACCAACCTTTGTCTTGCGCTTGGGTCCTTGCTCGGTTCCTCTCCTTCTCGATAGATCTTTGTCACTCCTTCTTTTTCTACACAGCTTCAGAGAGCAGCTGTGGAATCAAAGCAGCATAATACTATCGAAGAACAGAGATCTATATTCATAAACAACACAGGACCATATATGTATTAACCACACAAATGCATATACGATCAAACATACACGAATGTGGAGGAAAACTTGAATATATTTATTAATATCAAGAATAGCAAGAGGATTACAACCAATTTTTTTGACCCAGCATCATCCTCTAGCAATAA
>APFE031365756.1:0-41095 GCA_000404065.3 Pinus taeda
CCAGTAAGTCATGATCCTGACACTTTTGCAGAAGCTTCAGGCCATCCACATTGGGAAGTAGCTATGAATGAAGAATATCATTCATTGTTGGCAAATGATACATGGGATCTTGTTCCTCTACCAAAGGGACGCAAACTTGTTAGATGTAAATGGGTTTACAGAACCAAGTATGGACCAGATGGGAAAGTTGATAAACATGAAGCTCGTCTTGTTGCTAAGGGCTTTTCACAGGTTGAAGGCATTGACTACACTGAAACCTTCTCCCCTGTTGCCAAAATGAACTCTATCCGCCTTGTTCTTTCCATTGCTGCCTCTTTAAAATGGGAAGTCCATCAGATGGATGTTAAATCTGCCTTCTTGCATGGGGACTTGCATGAAGAAATCTATATGGAACAACCCATTGGCTTCATCCAAACAGACTCCAGCCTTGTATGTCGACTTAAGAAATCTCTTTATTGTCTCAAGCAAGCTCCTCGGGCTTGGTATGCCAAAATGGATAGCTTTCTTTTAGAATCTGGCTTTTCTAGGTGTTATTCTGACAATACTGTCTACACCAAGAAAGTGGGCAACTCTCTTATCATCCTTGTTCTTTATGTTGATGATCTTATTCTTACTGGTAGTGATCCCACCCTTATAAACCATGTGAAGTCCAGCCTTAAAAAGAAATTTGAAATGACAGACTTAGGACACTTACACTATTTTCTCGGTCTTCAAGTCTTGCAATCCAAGGAGGGTATTTCCCTTTCCCAGTCCAAGTATGCTTGTGATATTCTTCATCATTTTCACATGGAAGAATGTAAGCCAGCCCTTCTCCCTTTCAGTCTGGAGTCAAACTTTCAGTCTCTTGTACTTCTCCTGAAGTTGATGCTACCTTATACCGTCAACTTGTAGGAAAACTCTTGTATTTAACCATACTCGTCCTGACCTTTCCTTTGCTGTTGGCCTTGTTGCTCGTTTTTTGCAAAACCCCCGTGAAAGTCATTGGAAAGCAGCTAAAAGAATACTCCGTTATGTTCGAGGTACAATACAGTTTGGGATTCATTACAGTGCCAAAGCAACTCCTCTATTAGTTGGTTTCACTGATTCTGATTGGGCTGGTGACCCTGATGATCGGAAGTCTACTGCCGGTTATGTCTTCACTCTTGGTTCAGGACCTATTACATGGGCTTGTAAGAAACACGCTGCCATTTCTCTTTCGTCAGCAGAAGCAGAGTATCGTGGTGCCGTGGAAGCTAGTAAGGAAGCCTTGTGGCTTCGTCAGATCCTATCAGAATTTGGCTTTGAGCAGCAGCATCCGACTACACTTTGGTGTGATAATCAAAGTGCCATTCAGCTTTGCAAAGATCCAGTTCAGCATCAGCGCAGCAAACACATTGAACTTCACATGCACTTCATCAGAAAGCTCATTCATGACCATGTTCTTGAAGTGCAATATTGTTCAACAGATGATCAGGTTGCAGACATCTTCACAAAGGCTCTCACAGAGGCGAAGTTCACTAAACTTCGATATATGCTTGGAGTTCAGGAAGTTGTCACTAAGGGGGGATAGGCTCTAGTGCCTCCTTCCTTCTCCTATTGTGTCATATTTGTAAATCCTTCAATCCTATCCCAAGTTGTTCTTAAGGGGGGATGTTAGGATATTCCGACACATAGGAAATAGTTAAGTTCAACTTGGTCTAGTATAGAGTTAGGTATAGAGTTAGGTAAAGTGTGTTTCTTTACCGTTGTACATTTTGTAACTTACAATCCGACGGTCACGATATGTAGTGATCCGACGGTTCATTCTCTCCTCGGTATTACCGACACTTGATCCATCGCTTGACACCCGATTGGTCCATGAGTTCTATTTAAAGCGCATGGAGGGTCATTGTTCGGGTAATCCGTCTATGAGAGAAAGCTTATGTAAATTTTCATTCTTTGATTAATAAATTGCCTGAAGTGGCCACGTTGGCTCAGGCCGTGGACTTTTTCCCTCTTTGAGGGTTTTAACCACGTCAAAAATACTGGTGTATTGATTTGAGATCTGGTTGTGAGCGGTGTCCTTTTGGTGTTCTTTCTTAGGAACTTACCCTGTAAATTCCTACAGTAAATTCCTACATGGTATCAGAGCTATTTGATGGTCGCATTCATTGGTCATCCAAATCCGAAGCCGGTACAACTGCATCTGACTGTTGTTTCCTAGATCTACTATTTTTAATTCTTTCGGGCTGAGAGGATTGCTCTATTTTGTTAGGAGCATCTGTTCCAGTGAGGTAGCCCTTTCGTTTCACGCAAAAAGGTTTCTGGTAGCCCTAGCTATATCAGTTTTAAGATCTGAAGCTGTACAGTCTTTATTTGCAGTTTTAGTTATACATCTCTTTGTTTATTTCGTTTTATTTAGCTCTCTATTTTTTATTACCGAATCTATACCTTTCATTTATGCGTATACTATTTGCCCCGCGACTCTGTGCGATCTCGGAAAATCAAAAAC
Source organism: Pinus taeda (assembly GCA_000404065.3). Taxonomy (NCBI): domain Eukaryota; kingdom Viridiplantae; phylum Streptophyta; class Pinopsida; order Pinales; family Pinaceae; genus Pinus; species Pinus taeda. Next base: position 2,471 of record APFE031365756.1, read on the forward strand.
AAAAAGGAAGGATTTTTCTCATGCGTATGCTCTTTTCTGCTGTGCCTTAGTGTGATCTCGGAAAATCAGAAACATTGAGAAAAATATTTAGTTTCTGGCAAAAGCTAACTTCAAGCCATAAGGTTTGGTTTCTTTTGTATGTCTGTGTTGGGTTGTGTGGTTTTTTGTTTTGTAGGGAAAAAGAGCTTTTTCAAGTAACCACGCACCCCAAAGCTTCAGCGACTTAAAAAAAAAATCCCTTCCTCTTTTCCAAAAATTACTAACCTTTTAAACTAGCTCACTTGGTCCAAAGTTACTTTATGATAATAGAAGTCTTGAGTTCAAGTGTTTCTTTTTGTTGAGTTACCTTTTCAAAAAGCACATGCAACTTATGTTTTAAAGTTACTTTATGTAAAAGTGTTCTCACCCATTATAAAAAGTGAGTCACTTATAATTCTAAAGTCTCTTTATCTCTTATTTAAGTTACAATTTAGTGAGTAGTTCATAATGTACCAATAACACTTAATTTTAGCATCTACAACTTTAGTTTCTATTAAATTGAAAATTCCATGCCAAGTTATTCTTGATAGCTCCAACTACTTCTAATGGTGGTCCTACATTGTGGATTTAATTAGAAATAAAAGTCCTTACAGAATGGCCTTAGGCCAAGAAACTAAACCTAAAGATGAAGATAAGGCAACCAAATGGGAAAATAGGCAAAATCAAACACGTGGGTTGATGGGGATGTCTATTTCTCTAGACCTTAGATTCGATATCATAGAACTTGATACCCCTAATGAAGCAATGAAAAAACTCACTAAAGTTTTTGGAATTAAAAATGAAATTAGAGCCCATCAACTCGAAAATGTGTTGCTTACATTGGACCCCAATAATTTTTCTTCCATTGAAGATTTTTTGTCCAAGTTAAAGACCCTTAGACTTCTCTTGGAAAGTGATAAGGTTAAGAAAGAATATGGTAGCCTTATCTATTCCATTCTTACTAAGTTGGGACAAGCCTACTCTGTGTTTGTTTCCACCTTCCATTCTACTAAAGAAGCCTTTATTTCTCAAGGACAAGACTACAAGTCCCCCTCTTTTGATGCCTTTTGTGATTCTTTAATAAGAGAACAAGAAAAACTCTTACATCTTTGTCTTCTTAATCTTGGAAATTATTCTAAGAAATCCTTAACTGCCCAAAAAAACCAAATTTAAAGAATCCTGAGAAGCAGTATCCTAAAAAGAATGGTCCTAAACCAAACAAGGGCCTTAAGAAATTTCAGTCTCAAAATGAAAAATCAATTCAACAAAATGATAAGGCAAATAAAAACAAAGGGAAGAAGACTGATATACATTTCCACTTTTGTAATCAAGATGGCCACTTAGAATACAAATTATTTAAGAAGATGGAAGCCTTAGAAGCAGCAATGAAGAAGTATAACATCCATTTGGAGCACTCTTCAATTTCGACTTCATCTTCAGGAATAGCACTTTCTGCATGTGGTTTTCAAGCATCTCGGTCTGGTTATGCACTAAATGTATCTTCTTCTTCTCATTCTCATGAGTGGCTCATTGATTCTGGAACTTCTTATGATATGGCCAAAAACAAAGCCATGTTTTCTTCTTTAAATGATTGTAACACCAAAAATATATATGTTTGTGATGATAGATCTCTTAGTGTTATATGGAATGGAACTGTTCATCTAGACAATGGTCAATTTAATGATGTATTATTTGTTCCAAGCTTATTCTGCAACCTTCTATCTGTATATCAAACCACTCATTCATGTGAAGGTAAAAATGTTGAATTTTCACCCCATGATGTTGTAATTAAGGACCTAAGAGATCCTAGACAGATTTTAGCACTAGCATTGTTGATGATTCTACAGGTTGTATAAGTTTAACAACCTTGGATCATCAACTCTTCCCTCGGTATTTGTTTCTCATAATGATGAAGTGAGTAAACTTTGGCATGAGCGATTTGGTCACTTAAACTATCACTCCCTTCAAAATCTATGTAAAGAAAATATGGTGACAGGTCTTCCTATGGTATCTTGCAGAGATGGTGTTTGTTTCGGATGTGTACTCGGAAAACATCATCGGGATAGTTTTGAAAAACGTGCCTCTTGGCACGCCTCAACCCCTTTTCAACTTGTGCATAGTGATTTATGTGATCCACTTCCAGTTGTTTCATTCTCTAGCTGCAAGTATTTCTTAACTTTCATTGATGATTTCTCCATACGCACTTGGGTATACTTCTTAAAACTCAAAAGTGAAGTATTTAATATGTTCTTGGACTTTAAGGCCTTTGTTGAGAAACAATCTGGACATCAAAATTCTTAAGCTAATATCTGATAATGGGGAAGAATATTTTAACAACAAATTCATCAACTTTTGCACTGAGCATGGAATTCAAATGCAACATACTGTTCCATATACTCCACAACAAAATGGTGTAGTTGAAAGGAAGAATCACACCTTAAATAAATGGCTAATTTTATGCTTCAATCTAAAGGACTTAGTCTTAATTTTTGGGCAGAAGCAATTAACTATGCAAATTACATAGTAAATCACACTCCTACTAAGGTTTTAAAGAATATCACTGTAGAAGAAGCGTGGAGCTCAATTAAACCAGATGTAAGTCACTTTCGTGTTTTTGGAAGTGAAGCATGGGCCCATATTCCCAATGAGAACCATAAAGATTTAGAACCTAAGAGTGAAAAATGTATTTTTGTTGGATATTTTGAAGATGTCAAAGGATATAGACTTATTCCACTTAAGTCCAAAAATCTTATTACTAGAAGAGATGTAAAGTTTGCTGAAAATATATGAGCCTATGAGCCTAGTTCGGTAGATGTGCCACGTCTCTCTATCCCTCCTACTTCTAAAAATATTTCTTCTTCAAATGATGACAACAAGGATGACAATCCTCCCCCACCTTCTCAGTCCTCCTTCAGCTCCTCAGCTTCCAAAATGGGTCCTTGCTACTCGGGATGTAGCAGGTGCTCTTGCAGGTGATCCTACAGATCAACGACGTACATGTTCTCAGCTCGATAGAGCCTCTTCTTTACTGGATCAAGCTTCAGCAAACTATGATCCTGATACCTTTGCAGAAGCTTCAGGCCATCCAAATTGAGATGTAGCTATGAATGAAGAATATCATTCATTACTGGCAAATGATGCATGGGATCTTGTTCCTCTTCCACAGGGACGACAACATGTTAGATGCAAATGGGTTTACAGAACCAAGTATGGACCAGATGGAAAAGTTGATAAACATAAAGCTCATCTTGTTGCTAAGGGTTTTTCACAAGTTGAAGGCATTGACTATACTGAAACCTTCTCCCCTATTATAAAAATTAACACTATCCACCTTGTTCTTTCCCTTGTCGCCTCTTTCAAATGAGAAGTCCATTCGATGGATGTTAAATCTGCCTTTTTGCATGGGGACTTGCATGAAGAAATCTATATGGAACAACCTCCTGGATTTATACAACCAGACTCCAGCCTTGTATGTCGGCTTAAGAATTCCCTTTATGGTCTCAAGCAAGCCCCTTGGGCTTGGTATGCCAAAATGGATAACTTTCTTTTAGATACTTCCTTTTCTAGGTGTCATTCTGACAATACTATCTATGCCAAGAAAGCGAGTAAGTATCTTATCATTCTTGTTCTCTATGTTTATTATTTTATCCTTACTGGTAGTTCAGCCTTATAAAGAAGTTTGAAATGATAAAATTAGGACACTTGCATTATTTTCTTGGTATTCAAGTCTTGCAAACCAAGGAAGTTATTTCCCTTTCCCAGTTCAAGTATGCCTGTGATCTTCTATGCCATTTTCACATGGAAGACTGTAAGTCAACCCCTTCTCCCTTTTAGTCTAGAGCCAAACTTTTAGTCACTTGTACTTCCCCTAAAGTTGATGTTTTCTTATACCATCAAATTGTAGGAAAACTTTTGTATCTAACCCATACTCATCCTGACCTTTCCTTTGTTATTGGCCTTATTACTCGGTTTATGAAAAACCCACATGAAAGTCATTAGAAAGCAGCTAAAAGGATACTTCGTTATGTTCGAGGTACAGTTCAATTTGGGATTCATTACAGTGCATAATCATCTCCTCTATTGGTCAGTTTCACTAATTTCGATTGGGATGGTGACCCTGATGATCAAAAGTCTATAGCAAGTGATGTCTTCAAACTTGGTTCTGGACCTATTACACGGGCTTGCAAGAAACAAAGTGCCATTTCTCTTTCTTCACCAAAAGTAGAGTATCGTGGTGCCGTAGAAGCTAGTGAGGAAGCCCTGTGGCTTCATCAGATCCTGTCAGAGTTTGGGTTTCAGCAGTAGCATCCGACTACACTTTGGTGTGATAATGAAAGTGCCATTCAACTATTCAAATATCCAGTCCAACATCAACGTAGAAAACACATTGAACTACCCATGCACTTCATCAGAAAGCTCATTCATGACTATGTTCTTGAAGTGCAATATTGTTCAACATATGATCAAGTTGCAAACATCTTTACAAAGGCTCTTACAGAGGTGAAGTTTACTACACTTTGATTTATGGTTGGAGTTCAGGTAGTTGTCACTAAGGGGGGATAGGCTCTAATGCCTCCTTCCTTCTCCTATTGTGTCATATTTGTACATCCTTCAATCCTATCCCATGTTTTTCTTAAGGGGGGATTTTAGGATATTCCGACGGATAGGAAATAGTTAAGTATAACTTGGTCTAGTGTAGAGTTAGGTAAAGAGTGTTTCTTTACTATGTACTTTTGTAACTTACAATCTGACAGTCAAGATATGTTCTAGACATTAAGTGATTCGACGGTAACAATATGTTATAGACATTAAGTGATCCGACGGTTCATTCTCTCCTCAGTATTACCAACACTTGATCCATGGCTTAACACCCGATTGGTCCATGATCTCTTTTTAAAGAGCATGGAGTGTCATTTGTAGGGTGATTGTTCATGAGAGAAGATTATGTAAATTTTCATTCTTTATTAATAAATTTCCTGAAGTGGCAGCATTGGCTCATGTCGTCATCTATTTCCCTCTTTGAGGGTTTTAACCACGTCAAGAATACTAGTGTATTGATCTGTGATATGTTTGTGGGTGGTGTCCTTTGGTGTTCTGTCTGAGGAACTTACCCTATAAATTCCTACAACTTGTATGAGTCTACGCCAATACAAGATTGTAAATAGGTTTTTCTTGTATTAGAAGAGGACAAAGACGACAACGACAGGTGTTTTTTCTCCCGCATTCGGTTTCCACCTTAAACCATGGTGTTCATGTGTGTTGCTTATGTGTGATGGTTTATTCTATTATTACTACACACGGTTAATGTTTAATGTTTAATAAAGTATTGATGCACTGATTAAAGATCAACATAAGTTCACTGGATTTACGTTGGTTTCCTTAAGAACAATTGTGTTCACATGCGAGTTCCCTTCACTAAAGTAGCGTATATAAATCTGATTATGAAATGAAAAAGTTATTGATTTGTAGATACCGATTCACCCCCCCTCCCCCTCTTAGTATTATTACCAACACAAAAAAGGAATAAATTTTGCTTCAATGAATTCTGAAGATTTACCCTCAAAGAAAACAACTCTAAAGTGATGCAAATATTTGCTCCATGTCTGATTCTTCAAGGTGAAATCCAAGCCCCCTACAAGTCTGAATTATTAAATTGAGCCTCAAAAACAGATTTGAGCTCCACAATAGACTATTCACACACTTGTGACAAATCCAAAATTGTAAAGCTTGTGATCAAGGTTTCGGGTTCTAAGAGTGAGCCTCCATAGGTGACCGAATTATGCAATAAATTCCAAGGCTTTATATCATTCCAAGACTGCGACAAAGCTTCTTCCTCTAGCCATTGTACCTTGTTGGCCTGTTGGGTTGAATACCAAACCCTATTCTCACCCAACAACACTTTGTTCACTAAGGAATAGGCATTGTCCAGTTACCTCTACCTAAATGCATCCCAAAACTAAGTTAAACAAGTCTCAAAAGATGATTGTGCCCAAGTCTGAATTTAAAACAATGCCATAGGACTGAAGAATACTAATCCAAGCTTGGTTCACAAGGTTGTAGCTGATGTTTTAGGCTTGCGGCCTTCTTGTACAAGTCATACAAAGGTTGTGTTCTATTTTGTGTAGAGAAAAAACTCCTCAACACAGAAATTAAACCACAGATCTAGGCTTTTAGATGACAGTCCACAAAATAGATGATTGTCCTAGTTTGAGCTCTCCACAAGCCTAAGGTAACCCAATCACATAATTTACCCAAATGGTTCAAACAATAAACTTTTGTGTCATCCTCGACCTCTCATATGCTCTTATACTTCTTATCTGAATTGATCACCAAACTTGGATAGTGAAATGAAGTGTTTAACGTCATATTTATACACATTTTTCTTTTTGACGAAGAGTCATGTCTACTGGCCAAGGGACATGAGCCTATAAGTCATATTAGGTTGGATAGCCTTAAAAATATTATATTCAAACTTGAAAATTCATTTTCTCACAACCTATGAGGAGTTAGAAGGCGAGTGATAGCTCATTATAAAGGGAAAATATTCTCTATAAGATGGTGTCAATTTAAACCTTCAAAGAGGTAATTTTCCTATCAATAAAATTAATTTTTTGAAACAGTCATCATGGTAGCCAATAATAATTTATGTCTTTGGAATTCAAGGTAAAGCTGCTATAATGATTTATGTCTTTGGAAATCAAGGTAAAGGTTTCTTATTTAATGCATCATTCAACAAGGCTAAGGATTCTTAGGATTTGTATCAACAAAGTATAGGTTTCATTCATGTATGTGAAATTATTCTTCATAGGCTTAGGGTTTCATTGTTCATGATGCATCATTAGTATTTTTCATGTATGTAGCATAGAGTTTCATATATGCATTTAAGGTATGCATAGGCTTAGGGTTAAGGCATCTTAAATATTAAAATATGATTATGAGCATCTTCTAGAGCTTAGGGAATAAATGTACTTACAATTTTGTCATGTAGTTATGGAATGTGCATCATCTTCATTCTTAGGTTTTTCTCCTAGGGCTCGCATGAGGGTAGGGAAAAGGGTTATTCATGCATCACAATAATATTTGCCATCTCCAAAAATTCCATATTGAAATCAATGAAAACTTTGACCAACAGTCTCCCCCTTTGTCATTGATGTCAATATTCTTTCCCTTTTAACAACTTCTCCCCTTTTGACATCAATGGAAAATGGGGTGCCCACGTACTCCTCCTATCAAGTTGCTTCTTGACATGTTTATCCATTGTATTTCCTTCATTAATGATAGTTATCGTTGATAGAAATGTTTCTCTCCCTCTTGCGGTTCTTGTCTTTAATGTACTTTCTCCCCCTAATCCTTTGCATGCCTTCATGGAAATGGATAAGGTAGATGCTCAACCAACTCCCCCTGCCTGCATAAACTCCTCTAGCTATTCTTTTTGCTCAAGACAAGAAAGATCATTGGCTTGTAATCAAGTGGAAGACATATTCACAGTATCATGATCTTCTTCAATGGAATTACTCTCGAGAGATGATCTATCAAGAGATGATTGTCCATGTGTGACTCACCGAGGGTTTCATAGGGCTCTTTACAGATATATTCTGCAAGAATAGTCAAAAATCACAAGCTCCCCCTAACAATATGCATGGTATCCTTTTTGGAAGAATTTCACCATCAAAACTTGGAATATATATGAAAAATATGTTCTTTTTAGATCAACAACATGATTTGATATCTTAAATGTTCAAGAGGCTTTCTGATCCAATTTGCTTTCTTCTCCAAACTTGTGTGACCATCTTCTCTTGCTTGGTAGTCATGTTTTTAGCTTGGTTGAGAACCCAAGTCAAGTGACAATCACGAGCCATATGTCCAATGTTATGAAATTTGAAACATTTAATTTTGTACATAAATGAGGAAGTGTAATTTCCTCCTACAAAGTTACTTCCGAGAAACTGATGGGGACCATTATATTTTTTGTTGTGGTATGCCCTACCATCCTTTGCCATGTGCCAAAAATTTGTACAAGAATAGCAATAATAATAATAAATACTTTGGTACCTGGAGGATGGAGATTCCCTTGATGTACTTATAAAGTCATTATGCCTTGGGAACCGATCAAATTTATTTCCTCTTGCATTCTTGACACCATCTACATATCTTCTTGGAAGAGGGTTTCTTCCAATGTCTTCTTGACTCTTCTCCTTGCTTTTGCTGGAACTGGGGGAATCAATATTTCTTCCAAGCTTCTCCATATCCTTTTTGTTTGAAGTATTAGGGTTTTCATCATTCTTGTTTGAGGTTTCACCTACATAACCAAGACCTTATTTATCAAGAGGAGATATTTGATGACTTAGGATGTCATATAGGGTTTGGGAGCTCTTTAGACTCTTATGTATATGATCAACTTCCTTTTTTAGGATATCAATTTATTCTTTCATTTTCTTGCATTCATCATCCTTCTTTGCTAGACTGGTCTCCATTTATTCCTTCAACCTAGTTGCTTCACATGTTTTGGCCTTGAGAGAGGTGATATCTAATTTTAATTTGAAGATTTATTCATCATTTTCTTCAAGTTGGCATGTCATGGTATTTCTTTCCTTTTCTACTTCATCAACTTGTCCTTATAGGAGAGTCAAAACTTCCATCACCCTTTCAGCTCCTTGTGCTTGTCTCTTTGCATTTTCCAACTAAGATTTAAGGGAGGAGACATCTTCCTTGTATTGACCAATTTGTCCTTCAATTTTTTTCAAGCCTTTGTGTCTGTATTAAAGATGGCTTGAAAAAGTGTCTTCCCTTTTATTTTCTTTATCCAATTGGTTTGTCATCGATATCACTTCTTCATGATGCCTTTTCTTGTCTTGATGAAATTACTCCTTAAGGTTGGTGAGATCCTCATCTTTTTATTGTACTTGAAGCTTGAAAATGTTAACTTCCTTCCTTTTCTTGTAAAGGTCATGGTCACCATCTTGCGCTTGCTTCTTGAGCTCCTCATTTTTCCTTTTCAAATTGTTAATCTCTTATAGGGAAGCTATAAGTTTTGCCTTGATATTTTCTTGATCTTCATTTTCTTCATATTCTAGGTCTTCCTTGGTCCTGATGTCATGATTCTTGTTTTCAGCTTCCTTTATGGGTTCTAGATTTCCTTCTTGCTTTGCATCATCTTCATGAATATAAGCCATGGTTAATGCTCTTTTTGAGTGAGATCTTGAAGTTTGTCCCACATACCTTTTCCCGCTGAAGATTTCTCCACTTTGTTCTTTATAGGATTTAGTAGCCCACTCAAGATGACCTTAATCACTCTTTCATTATATTCCTTTGGTTCTTCTTCCATCATGCTTTCAGTAATCACTGATTCCTAGACTTCAAAGCCTTGAGCCATTAAGAAAATATTCATTCTTCCCTTCCATATATCAAAGTTTCCATTGAATAATGGAGCTTTCCCAATTTGATTATCTTCTACTTTCATGGTTGAAGAAGAGACATCTTTATAAGGATTGGTTTCCTTCTTCATTGGATGTTCCATTTGTGTTCTAAGGATCTACCTTCAAAATTTTAGGTTTTTTGTGAAGGAATTGGCTGAGGCTCTGATACCAATTGTCAGAAATACTGAGAGGGGGGGTCAATCAGTTTTATTTTCAATTGTTATTTTGACCAATTAGATCACTTATAATTAGAACACAAAATGAAAAAAGGGGATAAATACATTTATTAATTAGGAATAACAGGGACTTCAATCCTCTTAATTACAATAAATCAGGTGCAATATAGTGTAGGGCTCCAACCCTAGATGAAGACTCCAATCTTCAATCTCCAAGGCTCCAAACTATATTTTTCCAAGCATCGACTTGGACTTCATGAGGCTCCAACCCTATCTTCCCAAGGATCCAACCTTGTCACTTTGAGGCACCAACCTCTAAGGCTCCAACCCTATCTCTGGTACACACTCCAACCTGGTCTTCTTGAGGACTCCTATCCTCTAGGGCTCCAACCCTTTTCTTCAATTCCTTAAGATAGATTCAATGACTCTTCACGACTCCCAATATCATATACAATGAGCCCTGACAATATATTCACCTTTAGCACTGCCCTCAAACTGTCTCCAAGGCACTTAGCTCATCAATTGAAAACTTTTGCTTCTCATCAAGGTGTCACTATAGCTCTTCATGGTACCCAAACAAAATATCCAAGGTCACTTCATGATGACTTAAGTGCATCATGGTCTTCAATAATATCTCCAATACCAACTTATACAAGTCAAATATATTCAAGTATCTTTCAAGGTATATTCAATAGGAAACTCTACGAGTGTCTTCAATATCAACTTCTACCATTCTTCCAAAAGATGTCAATGGGTTTCTCCTTCAACTAAGGTATGCTACTCCAAGGTTGTCTTTAGGATTTGGTCTTAAGGATGTCTTCAATAGGGTGCTTCCAAATGAAGTTCTAGTCAATACTCCTCAAACATTGATATTCAAATAGGTTAGAAAATCTCCAACGTAATTATTCAAGGATGCCTTCTTGGCTTCTCTTAACACCCTCTATTCCTACCTTCAAAAAAGGAACAAATTTTTCTTCAATGAATTCTGAAGATCTGCCCTCAAAGCAAACAACTCTAAAGTGATGCCAAGATTTGCTCCATATATGAGTCTTCAAGGATAAATCCAAGCCCTCTCCAGGCCTGCATTATTAAATTGAGCCTCCAAAATGGATCTGAGCTCCACAATAGACTATTCACGCACTTGTCATAAATCCAAAATTATAAATATTTTGATCAACATTTCGGGTTCAAAGAGTGAGCCTCCACAGGTGACCGAAGTCTACAATAAATTATGAGCCTTTATATCACTCTAAGAATGTGGAAAATCTTCTTCCTCTATTTGTTGTACCTATCTGGCCTATTGGGTTGAATACCAACCCCTGTTCTCACCCAACAACACTCTGTTCACTAAGGAACAGGCTTTTTCAAGTTACTTGTACCTAACCGTAGCCCAAAACGGAGCTAAAACAAGTCTTAAAAGATAATTGTACCTAAGTCAAAATTTAAAGCAGTGCCACATGACTGAAGAATATTAATCCAAGCTTCATTCCCAAGGTTGTAGCTGATGTTTTAGGCCTGCGGCCTTCTTATACAAATAACACAAAGGCTCCGTTCTGTTTTGTGTAGAGAGAAAACTCCTCAACACAAAAAATCAGCCACAAATCTAGGCTTTTAGGTGACAATCCAAAAAATAGGTGACCATCCTAGTCTAAGTTATCCACAAGCCTAAGGTAACACAATCACAAAATTTACCCAAATAGTTCAAATAATAACCTTTTGTTTCCTCCTCAGCCTCTTATCGGCTCCTATACTTCTTATATGAATTGATCATAGAAATTGGATGGTGAAATGAAGTTTTTAACGTCATATTTATACACATTTTTCTTTCTGAAGAAGAGTCATGTATATTGGCCAAGGAACATGATCCTACAAGTCACCTTAGGTCGACTAGCCTTAAAATTATTATATTCAAACTTGAAAATTCAATTTCTCACAAACTATGAGGAGTTAGAAGGTGAGTGATAGCTCGTTATAAAGAGAAACAAATACTCTATAAGCTGGTGTCAATTTCAACCTTCAATGAGGTCATTTTCATATCGATAAAATTAATTTTGTGAAACATTCGTCATGGCAATCAATAATATTGTATGTATTTGGAATTCAAGGTAAAGGTTTCTTCTTTAATGCCTCATTCAACAAGGGTAGGGCTTATTAGGATTTGTATCAACAAAGGATAGTGTTTCATTCATGTATGTGAAATTCTTCTTCATAGTCTTATGGCTTCATTGTTCATGATGCATCATTAGTAATTTTCATATATGTAGCGTAGAGTTTCATATATGCATTTAGTGTATGCATAGGCTCAGGGTTAAGGCTTTAAAAATAAGAAACAAGGACTATGAGCATCTTCTAGAGCTTAGGGCATAAATGTACTTAGGGTTTTTTCATGTAGTTAGGGAATATGCATCCTCTTCATTTGTAGGCTTTTCTCCTACGGTTTGCATGAATTTAGGGAAAAGAGTTATTCATGCATCACAAGAATATTTTCCATCTCCAACAATTCCATATTGGCATCAATGAAAACTTTGACCAACAAAACCATGACCACATACTGGCCTCATGCTAGAGGTTTCCCTTTGTTGGTGCAAGAGTTGAACTTTTTACAACTTTCTCATAAAGAACTTGCTACAATACAAAGTGCATGTGTCAGTTCTCCTCTTCATTTATCTCCAACATCCTTATCAATTCTATGTTCTCCATCCAAAGAGCCAAATTTTGCTCCTCGAGTTCTTGGAGATTATTTTTGCTTCCCATTCTTGCAACTTGGTCAACTGGTGTGCTGATACCAAATTGATCTGAAATTGGATTAAGTGATTTCTTCATCTTTTCCAAAATCAAATAAAACAAAACTTAGGATTCTGTAAATGCTTTACAAGGTTAAAATGGGTCTTGAAACAATAAGATTTACACTAACTGTTCAAATCATGAATCAATATTCATATGTAACTTAACATAATGAACATAAGAACACATAATCCATGCAGGCATAAAGAAGAGTAAGAAAAGAGGTTTGACAACGGATTTCACCCCTCCTGGGCTACATCTTCGGGCCTGCCAACATGACTAGACCACTCATATATTTAATATCAAAATGAAGTACATAAACATTTGCTACAGGTAAATATGTGGCTATTACCCCTAAAAGGTAATGTTCTCCTACAAAGAACTCCCACAACAAGAAACTCAAAACATCTCCTACAAAGATGACATACATCAATTGAAATGAGCTAAAACATCATGTGAACCCTTCAATTCCACATTGAAACATATAATCAAAACTTCATGTTAAGGGAAGTTGAACCAGAGCTAAACCTTATTGGTTACAACTGCTACAGTAGCCATCTGAAAGTGAGAACACCAGTATAAGGTATTCTCCATGCCCAAATACTTTTCATAATTGATTCCAAACCCTGACTGATCCATACAACTTTAGCCTCAAACTTGCAAAAATACTCTGTTGATGTGCTCAAATTAGAAATTAGAGGTTACCAATGGATTCAAAACATCTAAAAACCCATAAGAAACCTCTTATGAGCCCAATTGGATAAAAACTCAAAACCTTATGAGTTTCCAAGCTCTCTCATGAACTTGACTATTAACCATCCTACAAATTTTCGCTTCTGGCTAACTATCCTACAAATCTGCCCCAAAAATCGCTAATGGAGTGAAAATTTAGCCCTCAACCAGTGCATTCTTTTGGATGTTTAATTTATCTTCTAACTCCTTGATACCAAAAAACTAGGTTGCATGGCCACATACGGTCGTGGGCTGGGCCTTAATGGCCACCCCCACCAATTAAACCCTTAAACTTTGGGCATATGGTTATATGGTGCAATGGGTCCACGGACTGGGCCTTAATGCCCACCCTACATGCTGAAGCTCCCAAATCCTGCGCCTTTGGTCACGTCGAGGTCATAATACCATGGGTTGGCTCCCCGTTAGAGTGCCTTTGCCCCGAGCCCCAAAACCTTCACTCTGCCATGGTTATATGTCGATGGTTATGTGACCTTGGGACTGGGGCTCATTAAAATTCACTCCTCCACACTGTCTGATGGAATATGGTCCCATGGACTGTGTTTTTGTGGGTGCCAAAACCTCAGGTTGGGTCTAAGTTCTATCCATTGGCCCCCCTACCTACGATCTCATGGGTGTGGGCTGGCCAGGGGCTAGGACTTAGCCCTAGCCCCTTCCCCCAAATGTGCATACCATAAACCTTAAATAGGTATGGTGGCCTATGTATAATAAGAACCACCACGCACCCTAGCGGTAAGGCATGACATTGCTACTCAACTCGTCTCGTGTTCGTTCCTTGTGGGGGCCTAGTTTGGCCTATAACAAGTTTTAGTCCACTGTGGGGAGGCCATGTGGTAGCGACCTAATTACCCACGTGGCTCCCCGTTATTGGCCCACATAAAAACACCAACAACCAACCATAACACAACAAATTTGAACCAATCTAGAGAGGAAACATGGTAGCCTACCATTGGTCTAAGAAATCATTTCTACATGTCCAGTCATCCTGCCTAGTTAGTGTACCTGCAAAATTTTTGCCTGTTTGGGAAATTAATCAGAATAATATATCGAGAGCGTGCAATATCGAGAGCATGCAATATCGTTTTTGAGCAATTCAAAGTTATGTTGGATTCATAATGGCAAGCTCTTCGATTTGGTGCTAGTTTCAAGAAGATCAGGGCACTTTCAGTTTTGAACTTAAAATTGATCACCTAATCATATTGCAAGAGAATTCGAGATGAAGAACCTGGGGCTCATGCATTACTTTCTCGTTATCGAAGTATGGAAAACATATGAGGACTTTTTTGTCTCTCAGGGAAAGTATTCCAACAAGATACTGAAGAAGTTCCACATGGAGAGCAGCAAACCCATGGAGACTCCTCTAACAGGTAACTGGAGGAAGGAAGATACTACTTCAGGTGAAGCAGTGTAGGATACTATTTATAGACATCTTGTGCGTTCACTTACGTATTTGGTGATCACATGACTAAACATGTGTTTTTCAGATAACTAGCTTAGTCAAGCCATGGTTAATCCAACCAAACTTTATTGGAAGGCAACTAAACATGTGTTGAGATACCTCAAAGGAACCACTCATTTTGGTCTTTGGTATAGATGGATAGAGGGAGTGAAGCTTCAAGGCTTGACAGATGCAGGTTGGGCAGGGATTCCATCTAACAGGAAGATCACTTTAGGGAGAATCTTCAGTATTGGGTCAGCAATAATTTCTTGGTATAGCAGTAAGTAGAGATCAGTTGCACTCAATTCAGTAGAAGCATAGTACATGGATGCTAGTCAAGCATATTGTGAAGCTACCTGGCTGAGGAATATCCTTGTTGGGTTATTTGGTCAGCAGATGGATCCTATAGTGATTTACTGTGACAATCAAAGTTGTATCAAACTCTCTGAGAATCCAGTTTTTCATTATCGGTCCAAACATATCGACATCTGGTATCACCATCTATGATATTGTGTGCAGAGGAGAATCGTGTCACTAGAATACATTCGTACAGAGGAGCAGAATGCAGATGTTTTAACAAAGGCATTATAAAGATGAAAATTCAAGTTTCATAGAGGTAAGATCGGGGTAGCAGATAATCACTTTCTTGTTCAAAGGGGATGTTGAAAAATGCAACAAGAAAATCCTAATTTAATTTCTTCCTTGAAATAAATTAGGAATTAAAGTGTAATTCTAATTCTCATAGAAACTTGTAATAGTTAACTAAGTTAATTTGACTTAGTTGGCTCAGTTAACTCATGTTGGGAGTCTATCTAGAGTCATGTAGAGTGGTTCCTAAATTTTAGGGGACTAGGTTGAGTTCTTTTGATTTGTAATTATTTAATTCAGTTTAACTGAGTTCAATTCAGTTAAATTAGTTCCGACTGATGGAGGAATTAGTGGGAGATCAAGTAGTGGGGTGTAACCTGTAGTAGTGGGGTGTAACCAGTACTGGTCAGCCATTAAACTAAAGATTCACTCATAATTACTTCATGCATGTCAAATCAGAGAAAGACCCAGTTGAGATTAGAGTTCAGGGACAATATACTATCAGTTGTATAATCATCTGAATTTTACAGGTGGTGCATGCATTCAGAGGAATTCCTACGATGGATTGCATAATTATGGATGCGGAATTTCCCAATTAAATATGGGTTAATTCCCTAGGAAACTATGCAAGGAAATAAGAGCTTGGAAAGAAACATATTTCGCCAATTATTGGCTGGAGCTTGTTTGTGAAGTTGTGAGATAGATTGATATTGTGAAAAGGTTGCTCGAGCTTGAGCAAAGCATTATAATCTTCTCATATTTTCTGATTAATACATACACAAATAGCAAGGGTTTTTAGCTGCGACTTTCCCCATAACATTATTGTGTTATGTGTGATTGAATTATTTCTCCTTTATGCTTTGTGATTTCATCGATCAATTATTATTTTCGTTAATGAGTAGAGTATATTCAAGTCAATTGTCTTAGCATATTAAAATCTGCATTTTGAATCTACAAAGAATTTCTACACATGATGAAGTATTATCTCAATATTCAGTAACTTGGTGTCCAACATGTGTCACAGACAAAGGATCATCGAGATCAAAAGTTTGATCTGACGTATCATCTACATACTAATCAACTAGTAGTAAGGGTAACTTTGTAACACGTTCATCTGGTGGTGCATGCAAAGGTTCTTCTTCAAAATTTACACTCCTTTTGAGAAAGAGCTTTTTAGTGTTGATATCAAGCATCATGTACCCTTTAACTCCATCAAGATATCTAATGAACATGCATTCCTTTCTTTGAGGCTCCAAATCCTTTCTATTCTCTATAGGAATGCAGGTCCATGCTTGAGATTCAAAAATGCGGAAATGACTAACTTTAGGTTGCATGCCAATCCAAGCCTCAAAAGGTGTTTTTCCAGTAATAGATTTATGAGGAGATCTATTCAAGATGTATGAAGCACATTTGATAGCTTCAACCCACATTTTTCATGGAAGAAATATTGCATTCAACATGCAATTGACCATCTCTTTGAAATGTATGTTCTTCCTTTCAGTCACCCAGTTTTGCTACAAAGTGTAAGAAACCATGTGTTGACACTATATGTATGCTTCATTACAAATGTTTTATATATCTTTGTTGACATATTCCTTCTCATTACCCATGCATATGATCTTGATGTGTTTTCTAAACTAAATGTTTACATGCACTTTGAAAATATTTAGATGTTGAAAAACTTCAAACTTGAGTTTCAAGAGGTAAACCCAAGTGAATCTTGTGTAATCATCTATAAATGAAAATACATATCTTTCTTTTCTCATTGAAGGTTTTGGAAATGGGCACATGAGATCACTGTGTACAAGTTCCAAAGCTGAAGAGGATCTCCATTCATGCCCCTTCTTGAACTTGTCTTGTGGATGCTTAGCAAACTCCCTTTGAAAATTCAATGATTGGAAATCCTTTAACCATACCTTGATTACTAAGTCGTTGCATATATCTGAAATTC
This sequence comes from Pinus taeda, assembly GCA_000404065.3. Classification (NCBI taxonomy): domain Eukaryota; kingdom Viridiplantae; phylum Streptophyta; class Pinopsida; order Pinales; family Pinaceae; genus Pinus; species Pinus taeda. Next base: position 19,592 of record APFE031365756.1, read on the forward strand.
AAGTGTCCAAATATTTTGTGCCAAATCTCACTTTCTTCATTTTCATGCGTCAATAGAAAAATGGAATTTGAGTGAGGAAAAATCAGAAAAGGTATACAGACAAGGTTGATCATTTACCTTACCAAATGAAACCTTTGAGTTGGTTTGTATGTAATAAATTCTCATGGAATCCAAGATAAATTCCACTTTCATTCTGGTGTTGGTGTGTTTCATCTGATATACTGAAAGAAGATTCAAAAAAGGCCTCAAAATATGCAAGACATTCTCAAAACTTCCATCTTCAAATTGCACTCTTCGTTATCTAGTTGCTTCAACTATAGAAATGTCTCACTTGAGAATAGGAGGTCTTGAATATGATTGTAGAGAAGAAAGAGATTCATTTGAATAAACCATCTGATTTGAATCTCTTGAATTGATGATCCATTCTTGTGGTGTAGAAAGAGGGGAAATCAAAGCATGACCATTACCCCTTATTTTTAATGGTTTTTCTTCCATCTTCTTCTTAGCACTTTTTGGAATGTGATGACCAAGATTATTCAGCTGAAGTATCTATGTCGTCAGATTAATAATATTATGCATGTAAGAGAATTCAAGATGATAGAATTTGTTACAATAAGGACACTTATTTCCTTTCTTTACTTCTTACCCTTGGAGATCATTTGGAGGTTTTGAATTTCCTCCCTTTCTTGGATTTGGATATTTTTCCTTTCCTTTTCCTTTGGATTGTTGATTTGGTTTTGAGTTGGGCTTTCCTTTTTCATGCATCACAAGTGCATGTGCATTTGAATACTTTAATGAATCTATATGGATGAGATTATCCTACTCATGAATGAGAGACTCAACAAATGCATCAAGTCTGGGCATTTTTTATTTATCTCCAGTTGTAAGTCTAATTATATGAAATGTAGAAACAAAAATAGCATATTCAGCACCCAATTTAGACAAAATTGAAAGGATCAGTTGATTTTCTTGTTTGGATTTATCGATCCCGCAATCTTGTAATTGAAGAATCAATGATTTAAATTTCGTAAATAAATCTTGAATGTTCTCAAAGTTGCTCGGATCTAAGGAATTTAGCTCATTTTTTAGAAGACGAGCCTACATCTCATCTTGATTTCCAAATCATTTCTCCAATGTTGTCCAAACTTCGTTCGAAGTGTTTCATGTGTCCACATGGAAACACAAAGTTGTAGATATGGTCAACAATAGAAGACCAAAATCCTTGTCCATCTTGATAAAGTATTTGTTTTTTCAATGGCGAAATTGGGTTCAATTTTTGTATCCATAACTATCTTATGCAAGCCTTTTCCTTTGAGGTGAAGTGGAATCTATGGCTTCCATTGGAAGTAGTTGTATGGAGTAAGAATCATTGAAGACGTGAACTCCATTCTTTCACCCTGCGAATGTTGCGATGGTTGCAACAATTCTCCAATATTTTGATCTAAAAATCAAGTGTTCATGCACCTTTTACAAGATGATGGTCACTTTGATACCATGTAAAATTATTAGAGCATAGGTAAGGACTTAGCTGGAGAATAATTGCATAAACTTGCAAGAAGTGAAAAGGAAAATTGGAAGAGAGAATGAATTCAATATCTCAAATATTAATGAGAGAATCAATACATAAAGAAACTAAGTTAAGTTATCTACATGCAAGCACTAAAGATAACTAAAGCTAAATGTGTTTTATGTTATGTTAATGTGGTTGTACACCACATGCAACCAATAAATCTAAATAAAACTAACTAATGTGCATATACACAAATTTTGAGCAACTTCATGTTCGAGTTGGTTGAATGCAATCAATCTTGCAAACTATTAGTTTGAATGTATGAGAATGCTTGATAAATATCTGAAAGGATTGGAATATGAACAAAGGAAAATTGAAGCAATCAGTCACACATCACATCTCTATTTATTTATTTTTGGAAAAGAAAATCAGAGGGTGAATGTATTCTTTAGGCATATACGAACCAGAGGTAATTGCATATAGTCCCTTGCTCACTACGAAGGTGGCACTTGTCATTTTGTGCTCACTCTATAAGATATAACCAACAAAGTCTAAATAAGAAAACCTTTCAGTCCAATTGTACTTTTCAATTTGATTTTCTATTTTTGCATCGAGAGGGGCTTTATAGCCCAGTAAGTGGGTAGATCTCACATAAAAATTTAACATGTAATGTTTAACATTTAAAAATTTTAATCTAAGTCAACCCTATTTAGAAATCAATGTAATTATTATTATGTATAAACACAATATAGATTTAAAATATAAAAATAGAAAGAGGTTTATGAACACTCAAAAAATAGGTATGGTAAATAAATAAAAATAAAAATACACTAGAGGTATGGTAAATAAATAAAACCTCTTTTTATACTTACTCCAAAGGTATGGTAAATAAATAAAAATATAAATAAACTAGAGGTATCGTAAATAAATAAAACCTCTTTTTCTGTTTAGCCCATAAACCTCTTTATATTTAAGAAGACTCAAAAAAGAGGTTTTATTTAGGTGAAGCCTATGGGCCAAATACCATATTTATAAAAGAGGTATGGTAAATTAATAAAAATATAACTAAACAAGAGGTATGGTAAATAAATAAAACCTCTTTTATATTTAGTCATAAACTGCCTTTATTTTAAGAAGAATAAAAAAAGGTTTATTTGGTAAAGCCTATGGCCAAATACTATTTAATACAAGGGCTAAATACCATAATTATAAAATAGGTTGTTGGAAAAAATACCGAGAGGAAGGGGGGGGGGGCCGGCAAGGTGAATCAATGTTAGAAATTTAATAGTTTTTCATTTCCATAAAAAAATTGATATATGCTACTTCTATTAATTAAACCCGCGTATATACGCAATAGTGTTTAGAGAAAACCGCGTATATCTTGCAGACTTCTAATTTAGTTAGCTAATCTTAATCTATGTATCAGAACCATAAAACAGTAATCAAGTGTAGTAAACAGTATAGGCAATCATACACATGAACACAAGATATAAGGTGGAAACCCAATGTGGGTGAAAACCACCTACTGCAATTCGTCTCTATCTTCTTTAATAAGAAACTTCTTTTTACAATATTTCTATACTAGTGCAGTCTTATACCAGTATGCAAGCTTCTACATGTAGAATGCTACAACCTTCTCTCTTTCTCTAGCTTCTCCTGGAGGGGAGCTACAACCCCCTTAGCTCTTGTACTAGCTGATGTACTAGTACGTAGGTGTTGACCTACAGAAGGCTACAACCTTCTCTTTTCTTCCAGGGACCACATTGACTGGATCCATCAATAACATCAATCAAACATCAAATATATCTGCATCAACCAATCTCCTTTGTACCAACCAAAAACTGAATCAAACAATCACTTCTCTGAATGTTGTAACTAGAATACAGTAATAGTAACCAGAAACCAATCCTGAACCCAAAACACTGCAGCAATAAACAGAAGTAGATAAAACATATTTTATGAGAGGTACGCTACTTCAATATGTATAACTTGCGTGCATACGTTGTTATATTAAGGAAAACCTGCGTATACACAGTTTTGAAATACCGAACCATCATGTATATGCGCCTTTTCTATGTAGAACTTGCATATAGATCTATAAAAGATAATTTATCCTTTTCAAATATTCAGACATCAGTTATACCCAGATCATCAGATTTATAGATCAAGTCATGTGCCACATATAACAGATAAAAACCACACAAAGATACTTCTCTTCAAGCCTTGAGATCTTGACCCATCAATCGAACTTATCCTTCTTCTAGTGCTCAGGTTCCTCCTTGATTCAGATCTAGCTATGCACCATTACCCAAAGACCAATATTCTAGATCTTGCTCTTCATAAGATATTTAATCCTTTTGTGCCTTTTCCTAATGATCTCCTTCCCCTTTTATAGTCTTAGGCCTTACTCAATACCATGGTACAAAACCATATAGAATCAATACCTTGGACCCAATACTTGGGGTCAATACTTCGAACCAAATACCATGGACCAAAACCAAGTTTTCCAAACTGTACGTGCTTTTCTGTGCATGAAAGTGTGTGTATACGCATATGCACCTTTTGGTCTGTGAAATCCTGTGTATACGCAGCTTCGTCAATGGTAACTTTCTTATACCTCCTTTTCTTTATTCTGAGAGCCAGTGAGCCTGAACCGTCATCTGAATGATTTGCCGAGTGAGTTTCCATCAAGGACAATACCTGTGCCATAGTTCCAAGCCTATGTCATAATGCCAACAATCTCCCCCTTTGGACTTGATGGCAACCCCAAGTCACTCTCCCCCTTTGTCGTCAAGGGCAAAGGGTTATGTTCCCCCTGAGTACATGCTGAAATCTCTGCTCTGCTGAAGTGTGTTGTTCATGCTCCCCCTGACTGTAAGTAAGGTCTGCAAAAAGATTTTCTTCAAGAAGAACATGACTCTAGACATCATAAATGACCTTTCTATCACCAAAGGCTCATACATACATCCATCTCCAACCAAGTGGGGATATACCAAAATTGACTCATCCACCCAACCAAGTGGGGATACACCAAAAGTTTATACATGATAAAACAAGAATATTACATCATCCATCGCAGGCGTAGTGGGGAAACAAAATAGATCATTACACGACCTTGATAATAAAAGAAATATATGACATAGAGACCAAATATCTAAGACAAGACTATGATAGTCATCAACAACTATCATCAACAACATCTGTCAATCACCATCCAAACCATTAACCATGATCTCCCTCTACACCTGTTCCACCTGAATCAAAAATAATTGTGAAGAAGTACCAAGATCTTCTAAGATAATGCCAACAATGCATTATTAGAAGTAAATGCTCCCCCTGAACCTGTGCCAGATGGTCTCTGTCAGACCCATATCAGACTCTTTTCATCTTGAGTTTGGCCCATTGTTTTTCTTCAAGCCAACATATACGTGACTATATCCATAGAAACCGGCATATGTACGCGGATACACTTCATGAAACTCATGTACAACCACTGTTCCCTGAACCAAATGAGTGTCAACAGCAAGATGATGCATCGACTACTCCAAGCTTCTATCTGAGGTATTCAAATGTCTCTTTGGGCAGTGGTTTGGTGAATATATCAGCAACCTGTTCCTTGGAGGGCACATACTCCAATTTGACTTTTGTTCAAGCACTTGTTCCCGGAGAAAATGATATTGGATAGGTATATTCTTGGTCTTGTAATGCATGACAGGATTCTTTGAAATGTTGATTGCACTTGTATTATCACATAGAATGGAGATGGGTGGAGTACAAATGATTTTGATGTCTTGTAATGTTTGCATTATCCAAAGGAGTTGTGTGCAACAAGATGCAGCAGCCACATATTCTGCTTCAGCTGTAGATAATGCAATTGAACTTTGTTTCTTGTTGAACCAAGATACTAATCTGGAACTGTTGGAGAGGTAAATCCCCTCTACAGATAGAGGCGATCCCTACTAGCCCAGAACAGGTCTAGCAACAATCAAACAATGCTACCACGCAAGTCCCTAATTGAAAATAAAAGGTAGGTGATGAAGACCTACTTGGATTCCAACGTTGCTGTTTGTAGAAGAGATGTCGCCCTCGCTCCTTTGCTTTGGCCGGTCTCATTCCTCCACTATCTCCGTGAATAGACACCTGTACACAAAGAGAACAACATAAAAACAAGCGTGAAATCTAATAAATGCAATTATACATCAGTGAGGAAGGATATAACTCAACATCAATCATTACAAAGACAATGAGAGTGGAACCATAATGATAGTCATCTATTATTAATAATCAACAAAGGAGAATACAACCAGAGTCCTGACGTCAAGTCCTCCTTTGGCTGGGTGCTCAGCTACACAAGTCTTGCAAAGCTTGAAGGGATGGTGAAAAACCCTCTCTCTCTTTAGTGACAAGATCTCTTCGCTTAGGTTAAGCCTTATGGACATAAAGAAGGCTCTTGCAACTCTAATCTCTTGATATCTTCCTTTCAGCACCAGTATTACTACCACTAGCTTGCTCAAGGCATGGAGACAAGCTTTTATAGATGAAAGAGGAAAAGATAAGATCAATCACAACAATCATGGATTTGGCTTCATCACTTGGAAACTTCCATGGAAGGGTGGCAAACTACTTCTCATTCAAGGAGATTCGAAGCACAAATTGGGAGAAACGGTGCCAAGGTGGTTATCGCCACCATCCAGGACTTGGTTCTCAAGGCGATATTGTTCACCATCACTTGTGTAGCTGGGGTACAAGCGCCCCATGAGGAGAGCAAGAATCATCTGTTACTAGCGACAGAATGCCTCAGCCCCACCATCTTTGATTGGGCTACAGCAGTGACTACCAACATCAAAAGGCAGCTTACAAATTGTAAGCGCGGAGGAGTGAAATAGTTCGCGTATGGCTCAATTGTGGTGTCGTTCTTCTTGGAACGATTACCCATTTTCCAGATACAGGGAGCTATAGTGGCTGATCCATCGCCACGAGAGCCTAGGATGGCTCGTTGGGCAGCATTGATGCCCAGAGGAGGAGGGGGCCAGCAGATGTCTTGGCGGCCCGAATTCTTCATATGGCTTCGCCGTCAGCTGATCATGGTAGAGGATTGGCCATACGCGGGGACCAATTTCAATGGGGACCCAGACCTCCCACTACCAGAGGGAGAGGAATGAGACGAGGAGTTAGGTATGATCTCTTCGTTTTTGATGTTTTATGTATTTTGATTTTTTTTTTTTAATACATGCCTGTTCTGATGACGGTTGTATGTATATGCAGATGTTGGCCCAGAGCGACCAGCTGACTTGTCTCCTGTAGCACCGAGGGGCCAACCCGTAGCTGACCCTCAAGTAGGGGGTGTCGTGGGGGAAGAGCTGGTGCAAAATCTCGAGGGACTCACCCAAGGGATTCTGGGTTACGCTAGATTGGCGGACGTGCCTTTTGCATACCAGAGGCACACAGTGGGGGTGCTGACTCGCATTCATCGTCTGTTGAGACGATTGGTGCATGCCGTGACGTGCTATCATGAGCACCACCGCGATTAGACTTCTAGGCTTACTTTCTGCATATTTTTTGAGAGACATGTGTCTCAGATGTACGGAGAACAGAGACTCTATCTAGACATGTACACTTTATTTTTGAGCGCCTCGTGCGCCACACGATATAATATATATTTATATATATATATTTATATTTTATATATTATAATATAATATATTATATATATATAATATATAGATATATTATATATATATACATGTTTTATGGTTTTTTGTATTTGTATTATGTTGATTCACATATTATGCAAATGTCTGTCCAATACATAGTTAGCTAATGCATCGGTTACCGTATTAAGTCGTCTTGGAATATGTTGATAAGTAATGAAATCAAAATCCCTTTCTAATAACTTAACACGTAAATATAACCTTAAAATGGTGATGATCTCTGATGGAATAACGTCCGTTGAGCTGGTGGACTACAAGTTGAGAATCCAAGTTTACAACCAATGTGCGAATGCCGAGGTTAATTGCCTCAGCTAATAATTCAATCACAGCACTATATTCAACAACATTGTTGGTCGTACAACCCCAGACACACCCCTTGAATATCTACTAACTCACCATGAGGATCGTAGATCACCCATGCCGCAGATGACAAGTTGCGAGTACTGCGGGAAGCACCATCAGCAAAACCAACGTAAGGTGATCCAGACATCTGTTCAAGAAGCAAAAGACACAATAAGCAGTAATCATGCCGACATACCACAAAAACTAAACAAACACGCACACACAACACACTGCTGAAAGCATACGTATGTACAAAAAGAGAGAGTGCCTGGACTCATGCATCATATTTCTTCAAATAAAGCCTATTTCGGGGCCTGTCCAGGGGATTACCTTCATAATCTATAAGCTCATAGGCACCTTTTTGTAAAACTCTTTTCACAATATAGGGCCCATGCCACATAGGCTCGAGTTTTCCTGCCCCCAGCTTATCGTTAGCTTCATCATAGATCAGTACTAGATCTCCCTCAATGAAAGAGCAAGGGTTAACAGTGTTATCGAAGTGAGTTTTCACTCGCTTCTTTTGAGCTTCAATAGCTAGGGAGGCTAGACGACGAGTTTCATCCAGCCGTTCTAAGTAAAGAAGTCGCTCTTCTACCGGGGTAGTATCAGGGAGTAACTCGAAGGCTAATTTCAATGAAGGAATCTCACACTCAATAGGAAGGGTCGCCTCCAGTCCATAAACTAACTAAAAAGGAGTGAAACCGGTGGCGTCCTTTATGGAGGTATGGAAGGCCCACAAAGCAGAGAACAACATCAGATGCCAACTAGACTTATGCATGCCAACAGTTCTTTGAAGCATCGTGACCAAAACCTTGTTCACGGCTTCCACTTGACCGTTTGCCTGAGGATAGTACGGGGTCGAACTATCATGCCTAAGGCCTAGCTGGGTTGTTAACTCGGTCATCATGTGATTACGAAAAATGTTTTCCATGATCAGTGATGATGGCTTGTGGTACTCCGAACCGCGAAATAACATGATTAAACAAGAACTGCGCCACGGTGTGAGCGTCTTCTGACAATGTAGGCATCGCCTTGGCCCATTTCGTAAAATAATCTACAGCAACGATGATGTACCCATGCCCCCCGACAGAGCGAGGGTTACAGATCACATAATCGATGCCCCATTTGGCAAAGGGGCAGATGGTTACAACGGGGTGCAGTGGGGCAGGGGGTACACGCAGCTTCCGTTGGTAAGTCTGGCACTCGTGACAGGAACGGACAGAAAGAATGCAATCCTTGAAAATGGAGGGCCAGAAATAGCCACCACGGAGGATTTTCCGTGCAGTGGCGTATCCAGACATGTGACCACCACAAGCACCAGAGTGGCAGTCAAGAGCTCCGCTTAAAGAAGTGGGTTCAACAGGAGGAGCCAATACAGCAGCAATTTCGATGTAGTTGAGCTCGGCGGGACTCAACGGCATCTCCTTGCCCCACGATTCTATCTGGTCGATGGGGGGGAGGACCCAGGGATCAAAACGAACCGAAATCATACTAATAGAGGCGAGGTTTGGAGGTGGGAGGGAGAAAACACCCATGAGGGTGGGATCTTTGAAGAGACCGGCTCCCACACTCTCAAAAGGAACGGAGGTATGTTCAACGAAAGGCACATTTCCTTCAGAAGAAGAAGCGAAGAAGGAGAGCTGGTCTACTATGACAATTTTCCCTTGGTGAGGGAAACGAATGACACGGAAGAGGGATGAAGCCACGATACGCATGGCATACGTCCAACTCCGGCCTAGAAGGAGGTTGTAAGTAAGATTTGCGTCAACAACCTCGACTTCTACTTCAACGGTTTTTCCTTCTAAAGCGATTGGCAGTTGTTGAAGAATACCATAGGGACAAGATTCTCTCCCATCGAAAGCTTCCAAAGTCGTAGGAGACTGGCTCAAAGTCGGAGACCCGATCACTTTCCAACAAGCAATAGACATGATGCAAGTTGACGCGCCCTCATCAATAACTGTACGATGGATCGTTTTTGAATTGATGACGACTTGTATAAGAAAAGTGAGCTGATGAGGTAGCCTTGGGACATGGCTCTCGGGATCAAAGGTAATCAGATCCGAATCTTCCGGGTCGATACCACCGATAACCGATAGCAGGGACTTCCTCTGAGGGGGGCAGCTCTGGAGAACTTCTAAGGCGGACATAGCCGACGGAGCCTATGCTAAGTCCTCAACTATGCTATAGTGCTGAGCAGCACGAGCATTTGCGTTGTAAGATGATCTCCTGAGAACTCCTTTGGGAGGGGGTCGGATGGTCGTCTCAGTACTTGGTCTCTCGATGTGGAGTGGACCAAAGCTGGACGAAGGAGCACTTGAGGGAACTTCGGGCACCTTCCCAGCAGACGACGGATACTCCTTTGTTCGAGTCGTTACATGAACGGGAATAGATCTAGCCATGAAGACTTGGGAACCAAAGGGAGAAGAAGACGGATCAGCCACCATTTGAGTCTGTTGAGAGGGAAAAGTTTCTTTAAGAACCGAAGGAATCCCAGGAGCGCCTTTCAACAAATGACTAACCTTGGACCACCTTGGGAAGTCTTTAGTGTAGTGATCCTCCTCACAAATGAGACAAGGATATTTGGGTTTGCGCTTAGCTCCTTCCTCGGATGGGGGTTTGGAGGATTCCTGTTTAGGTTGTTCTGAATTCTCTTTTCCTTTCCCCTTTTTCTTTCCTTTCGAGGCCTTACTCGCCGTGGTGGACTGGACGACGTTGACCTCGGAAGTACTTCCAGAATTTGAACCACCCTGAGAAGTGTTTTCATTAGAAGCATCTGACTTTTTCTTCCCAGGGTTTGAAGATGATTTTTTGGAGGCCGGATTCATAGAGCCAATAACTCCATCGAGAGATGGCTTCGGCGGAGCCTTGGATGTACCAGGTCTTAGGGCATCAGGCAAATACTCATACAAAGTACCTGACTGAGAGTAAACTAATTCAAGGTACTGAGCACGCGCGATTGCTTGCTCTTCAGTCACGCAGGCTCCCATAGCAATGTCCCTTCCAATCTTAGGGACAAAGGAAGTCGTGAACCAATCGGTGAGGAGTTGATCAGGAATCCAAAACTTGATCAACCGACGACACCTTCTCCATTCATGGATATGATCAGAGATGTGGTAGATGTATCCTGCTTAAGAGACGTAAGGAGATGGGTCCCTGTCTCATACCGAATGGGTAGCTGAAAGTGAGTAAGGAATGCCATAGCCAATGAATTAAAGTCCTGAAAAGACGCACGGGTCAATTCAATGTACCATTTAGCGGCGGAGCTGGTGAGAGTCCTTTGGAATAGGTGAAGTCGAATCGAATCATCAAGCCATGAATTAGACGAGCACCATAGGTGATAAGTCATTACATGGGCTTGAGGATCCTCTCTGGCTTTACCGTCGAATTTTGGACAGTCGCCAGGTATTTTAGTTGGAACTGGTGGCCATTCTGGATTATGCAAAATAGGATCATTTGTCAACTTCGACACATCGGGCAGTTCCAATGTCGCTAGAAATGGTAGCTGCGGGTTGAAGGACATCTACGGATATGAGGTAGGGCCAGAATTCCATCCAGTTGCGGGTTGCCCCCATGGACCTTATCCAAATGGACCAGGTCCAAAAGGACCCTGTCCATAGGAAATTTTTCCATAAGGGTTATATCCGTAACCGAATGGTTGATACTGGTTCTGCCCCCCAGCGCCCCATTGGTTACCATACTGTGCTACAGGTTACTGATAATTTTGATAAGGGTTGACCTGCAGCTATTGGTAATTTTGATACGGGCAAATTGATTTTGCCCCTGGAGTTGCTAGTATCCATACGGTTGCTGGGCTCCATAAATAGCCTGGGAACCAGGCGGCATCTGATAAGAAGGTTGGGATTGGTACCCACCTTGTGGCTGGAGACCAGTTTGATTCTGGGGTTGGTAACTGGGTTGAGGCTGTGAAGCAGGAACCATCTGCATGCCCGGTTGAGCCGCCCTAGAGAGATATCCTTGCGAAGATTGAGGTTGGGCCATCTGGCCGAAAGGTTGTCCTGGTTGGATTTGAGACGGACCTACTTGCCCAGAAGGTTGAGCTTGTTGGGCGATCGGTCGTCCTTGCGTAACCGAACGTTGTCCTTGTAGACCAGATGGCTGACTAGGCTGAGCAGTGGGCTGGCCTTGCTCTGCGTAAGGCTAGCCACCTTGCCCAGAAGGGTAGCCTTGTTGGTTTCCGGGTTGTCCTTGCTGCGCGTAAGGTTGTCCCGGGTTCCCATAGGGTTGCCCCGAAGGGTATCCCTGTTAGGGCCCGGGTTGTCCTTCCCGAGCATAAGGTTGTCCCGGGTTTCCAGAAGGTTTCCCAAGATATGTATAAGACGGACCACGAGAGGCTAAAGGTTGTCCCTGATAGGGTTGTCCTTGCGAGCCTCCAGGTTGACCTGGATAGGTCTGGCCATAATACTGCTGCCCATGATTAGGCTACGAGTAGGATGGTTGACCCTGATAGGGTGGTCCTTGTGATGGCTGCCCTTGACCCGGACGGAATTTTCCACCACCATATCCGGTGGTACCCCAAGCCACATTCAACGAAACTGTACCCTCAACAGCGGGCTCAGTTGGCAAGGAGGTATACAAATAATGATTGACATGATCATAATAAGGGCCTTGCCCACCTGGGTTTTGGACAGCATGTAAGTACTGAGAATATGCCCCCGTGCTGAATTAGGATCAGAAGAAGGTTGGGCACCACTTACAGGATGAGCAACTCTAGAAACATGTGCTGATGGACCACTACGTACCGGACCTCGGGATGGGCCGGCCACAGTGGTTACGACGGAAGATTCCGTAACGGAACTAGCAACTGGAGTCGATGACGCGACACAAACGGTTGGATTGGTTGGAACTGATGTAACAGTAGTATGGCGAACTTGGGAAACAAAGGGTCCCGTAGCGGGAACAAAGCTATTATCCCACATAGAAGAGGAACTCGCAGAGCTCATAGCATCCCTCAGAGATCTATAGCGCACCGGCACTGTGATACCGAGAGGTGTAACAGTGTAGGGCGTAGAGATAACTGGGGATGTAGCCGGGATGGGAGTATCAATACTCGATATAACGGGCATTCCACTCGATACAGGAGATGTATCCTCCATGTCGGAAGAAGCCATCAGGGATGAAACACCAACAGGAGTATTGGGAAAATCCTCTTCAGAAGGCTCCCAAACGGGGTTCCAAAACAAGTCGTAAAGCTCGTCCTCTGGAGCACGAGAGTTCAATGGTTGGACACTTGGAATAACAGGGAAAGTGTCAGCACAAACCGGTGTCTCAGGGGCAGCAGAAGAAGGAGACCCTTGGTCACTTGGGATGGGAGATGGGATCGATGGATCCGCCAGGATGATCAAACAAAGATCCTAGACAAGCTAACGATAAGAGACCCTACTCAAAACTAAACGCAAACAAGATCTAACAAGGTAAATATAATTGTGGTCGAATAAATTTTTAATACATTAGGACACAACTTGACCTTTTCATGTTTTAAGAGTCGAGAAAAGGACAAAAGATGACTCTAGTCGCCTTCAAATATTTAATGAGCCCGAAGTGACAAATGCTCAATAGAGCCTTTTCTTTTAAGGAGTCCGAAAAGGATCAAAAAGTGACTGCTCTGGAGAAACTAGGCAAGGGGTTTACCAGACAATCCATAAAACTGCATATACACCTTAGCGATCATATGAAAGCCAAGGACTTTCCGTACGACAGTCAATCTTCCTGAATGTTGTGTTCGGTGCGTTATGGGCTGTAAGGCGGCAGACACGGCTTCTTGTGGATCAAGGATGATAACCTAGTGGAGTCTCCCATATATACGCGACGGTACGTGGGAGCACAAGTCCGTACTAGACCATAGTTGAATCACACAAGGAGGAATCACCCAACCTTAATGCGAGAACAAAGTGACTAGGTTTAACGACGCCGGAGCACGTCTCTAGCCTAGACCTCTAGAATGTGAGCGTTATGTTCCAATGCGTTTTTAAGTTTATTCGGTTTATTTTATGGTTGATCTTCAGTTAAGTTTCGGTTTTAGGTCCTACCGTATGTAATCTTTCACAATTGCCTAGATGCAAGCTATATGCCAAAGAATACCATTTCGTTCGATGAATACTAACTACGAGAGAGTTAAGGACTTTCAATCAAACAATATGAGCACAATCAATCAAACAGCCTAATGCAGCTAATTGCAAATAAATAAAACTTTTTCTTTTAAGAATACAAATCAATGAAAAGTTCTATTTCCCATTAACTATCGAATGCAAAAGAGATTGGTTCGATTTCTTTTTCAAAGGAACAATGCACTAGAATGAATTTTGAAAGACAGTAACACTGAGTAAAAGAGATAAACTCACTCAATGAGAACACAATGAAATTCCTAAGACACCAAAACAGTTCTCCAAACCAAAAGAAAAACAAAGGCTTGTACGAGCTATGTGATCTAAGCTCAAACAAGGCTAAAATGAAATCCAAGCAAGGAAGAAGCAAGTCACTTGGAAATCAACCAAAAACACTTCAACAATCACTGAACAAGTGCAAAAAGCAATCACAAAGTTGACTGGATAATCAAGAAACTCAAGACTCCTATGGAAGGCTCGACACACACAGCCACTAGATGCCCTAGGGTTAGGGTATGAAATCGGTAGAAAGAAGCAAACACCTGAAGGATGGAGGTTAAGAGCCAGTCAGACAAGGATCAAACACACTCCAGCAATTGAAAAAGATGTGGTAAGATACAAATCCAATCTCAGAAGGTTGGCAAACAAGTGAACTAAAAAGGTTAACAGGCCTGGCGCGACTGTCACGCTGTAACTCATGCTATAAAAGGATTGGCGAGGGTTGTCAGTTAGCAACATGTGCCACTGGTGCGACTGTCAGAGGAAAAGCCACGCTAATAAAGTTTGCCAACTCAAAAGGAAAAATAAACGGTCCAAAGCTTGGTTTACAGTATCTAGGCAGGCCAGGAAGAAAGAGGCAGCAAGAAATTCAATCCAGATTGCTATCCAAGCAAGCAAACAAGAGAAAACCAAAGAGGCAAGACAAACTCCAAATTGTTCATTCCGTAAACCAAACCGGAGATTGACTGAAGTGGCTTTGATCTACTTCACTAATGCAAAGCAATAGGGTTTCGAAGGCTATCTAGCCGTACTTCAGACTCCGTCTAAAGTTTACAAATCAAACAACAAGCTAAACTCCCCAGTGGAGTCGCCAAATTGTTGGAGAGCTAAATCCCCTCTACGGATAGAGGTGATCCCTACTAGCCCAGAACGGGTCTAGAAACAATCAAACAATGCTACCACGCAAGTCCCTAATTGCAAATAAAAGGTAGGTGATGAAGACCTACCTGGATTCCAACGTTGTTGTTCGTAGAAGAGATGTCGCCCTCGCTCCTTTGCTTTGGCCGGTCACAGTCCTCCACTATCTCCGTGAATAGACACCTGCACACAAAGAGAACAACACAAACACAAGCGTGAAATCTAATAAATGCAATTATACATCAGTCAGGAAGGATATAATTCAACATTAATCATTACAACAATGAGAATGGAACCATAATGATAGTCATCTATTATTAATAATCAACAAAGGAGAATACAACTAGCGTCCTGACGTCAAGTCCTCCTTTGGCTGGGTGCTCAGCTACACAAGTCTTGTAAATCTTGAAGGTATGAGGGGCAAGCCTCTCTCTCTTTGGTGACAAGATCTCCTTACTTAGGTTAAGCCTTATGGACACAAAGAAGGCTCTTGCAACTCTAATCTCTTGATATCTTCCTTTCAGCACCAGTATAATTACCACTACCACTAGCTTGCTCAAGGCATGGAGACAAGCTTTTATAGATGAAAAGGAAGGGATAAGGTCAATCACAACAATAATGGATTTGGCTTCATCACTTGGAAAATTCTATGGAAAGGTGGCAAAATACTTCCCATTCAAGGAGATTCGAAGCCAAACCATCTTCACTCAACATAGATTCAGTTGGTGAATGAGTTGGAGAGAACTTTCGGAGGTTGATTGGTTAAAAACTTTGCCCAAAAAGGTTGCCGCGATTGCGACTCTGGGACAGAGCGCTAATAGCGTGCCCCTTTTAGAGTATTTTCCCCATTGGCGTGGGAGGAACATGGAGGCCCAACGCTAATGTAAAAAGGGCTATTTTTAAGGGCAAGCTGCAGGAGATGTCTTCAGGGCATATGAAGCTCATGTTCAGAGGGGAATGATGCAAGTGGTTTCAAGTCTTGTCACTTCTCAAAAGTCCCGGAATGTGTCCTCCAAGGTGCAGGAGAGGGGTAACAGGGACGGTGACAAATGGTGACAAATTACTGTGTAACATTCCCCTCTGTGACAATTCAACTACCCTCATGACTCTTCATCTACTCTATGACTATTACATCCAACTATTGACACTTGACTTACACTTGACAAGACGTTACATTATAATGCACATGTACCCATATGAGACAAAATGGCTTGGGAAATCCATGCAAGACATCACTGGCACTTGATCCGTTGTGGTGAGACCAACTCTTTGACATGCTTGTGATGGTGAAGGTGGTGAGATGATGCCAAGTTTGGTCGTCCATGATGGAGTGCATGCACTCCATGGTGACATCTTGCTGAAGTGAACTCTTGCCTTCGTTGCATCCGGGTGCATTGGTATGGCTTCTCCATCCAACTCATCTACCAACTTGCGCATGGTCTTCTTGGGTGCGGCCAAACCAACAACACACTAATTCATAGTGTCTGTGTTGATCTTCCAGTGTGTGTTGGTGGTCATGTGCATCAACTGTCAACTACATGTTCAGCTCTAGTCAGACTTGCTTCTTATCTTCGCCTTGGTGAGTGTACTGAATGAGTGGGATCACATGCATGCGCACAACGACATGTATGATGCTACATTCCTTTGCATGTGATCAACAACACTTCTCACCTTATCTGCTCTGTGCTAGTTGTTGGGATGGATCTATGACTTGTACGGGTGTAGTTTCATCCGTGAGTGTATGTTGCACCTCTTATTGTTCATGTTCCTGTTGCAACTCATTCACTTGTTTGTGAAGCTCATGTTCTTTCTTGGGTTTTTGTTTCAACACATGCAACTCCTTCTTTGTTCCATCCTCTATCTTCGCATGATATTCATGTCATGTCATCACCTCATAGCCTGAGTCCCCAAAGTTGCTTTCATCACCAGTGGATCTGCTTGAGCTTGCAACTTTGTTCCAACTCTGTGATGTCAAAAACCTTCCTCTTTCATTCATTGCATCTAGTATGCTACCTTCAACTATTGTTCATGATGTTTCTTGTTGTGATGTTTTTGCTATCATATCTTGATGTCCTTTTGTACGAACAACTTTATGTCTTCATGGGTAGGCAAGTCCATAGACACTTGATCGACTGCATCCCCAAGTGTGCTCTGAATGATGTCTTTGACTCTGCTCTCTTGGAGACCATTATACCTATACTCCTGAGCAGCATAACAACACATGTAATACTTAAATAAATGGAAACACTCATGGCAAGAAATATGTCAGTCGAAAACCAAAATGAACTTGAGAACTGACTTGCAACATACCCATGTGACTGATCATGAAGGTTGCGCAATTTCCATCGGGAGGTCGGGAGACTAACTGCCAAGACTACACAAGGCGCAGTCTAGGCTTCTAGGAGGCTGGCTGAACGCTGGAACTATGCAATGCACAGTCCAATCTGGCTGATGACTACTAGAATTGTGGAATGCGTAATCTCAGCTAGCAATGGTTGCAGGCTCATTGACTGCATTGCACAATTTTCTGGGCCAGTAGTCACTGTCCCTTATAATTACATAATGAAAGGCTGGAGAATAGTCACTGGGCAGATATGCACATTTCCTGAGAGGAAGGCAAAGCCTTCCCTCTTAGGATTACGCAATTCTATCTTGGTGAAGTAGAGTCCGGGCCAAGGCTGCCCAGACTCGCTGACGGGCAACTGAAAGGGAAAGTGAATGTGAATGCATGGTGATACTGAGTGTAAGCATAAGTGAATGATCATGCATGAAAACGGTGAATGATAGATTCACAAAACGGAACAACATGCATGTGGAAAGTGTGCTTACCCCAAAACAGTTGAACTGAATGTGCAGACAGCTCCTAGATGCGATGTGGGATGTTAAAGCTGCAAGGTTGATGTGAGGAATGAGCTTTGCAGTGTTCGGTTGATGATTTTTTATAAAATCGAGGTTGTGACACGCATCCCAAAAATATAGGGAAAGTGACACTTGGTGGGAGGTTTTTGAAATGATCCCTGCATGTAACCTCCAACTGCCAAAAATAGGTCCATAAAATAAGGGATGCCTTTGTATGCTACCTTAGGAGAAGCAGCCTATGCATGCAAGTCTGTTTTGCTCAGTCCCGAAGGGAACCGATCAACTCAGCTACACATGCAAGAGGTTGCTCAACTGCTGGGAGAAAATGTACATTTCTGGCTACGAGCTAGGTTGGTTGCTCAGAAGATGTGCACAATTTCTCGGTAGAGGAGCTAATTGTTGCCCATATATGTGCAAATTCTAGGTTGAGCATCCCAGCTGGGAAGGATTGCGCAATTCTTTGGGTGAATCTTACTCAGCAGAATTGCGCAATTTTGTGGCCCAGCAGGCTACCAGTCATGATTGCGCAATTTCTAGAGGGAAGGTTGGTTTCCCTCCAAATTTACACAAATCCTTATCTCCCTTATCTGTTGCAGTTCATCACTACGACATCCTATATGTTGGCACCAGAGTTGCGTGCAGTACCATGTGTTCCACTATTTGACTTGGTACTTTTTGGATCAGCACTATGACTTCAGTGATCATCTTTCTACTTCAAAATCATTGATCAGTTCTTTATATGTGATATTGTGACATTTACTTCTATGGATATGATCAGACGATCCACTATGTATTTTCAGTTCTTTTTTTATACATATTAGATCCATTTTTGTATTTGATATGCGGACATGCTTTATTATCTCTGAGCATGGGCATGCCCACCTTAGACAACATATTTTTTTTTTATCTCTTCCACTGGCTTGGCAGGCTGAAATCTGTTGAAAACCTCTCAAGTCCTGGTATGATTCTTTCTGTACACTTAATAAATTTTGACCATCATGTACCCTTTCTCACCTCATATATTATGGGCATCTATTATAGCACCATTTACTACCTGTTGTAGCGCTACAACCACCCTCAAAAAATTTTCCTTAGCTTCGTTTTGGAGCCTTCCTACCAACCATCCTCAACAGCATGTATTGCACTATCAAGTACACAAGCTTCAGTGGTTTTCTAGCATATTGCCACTCTGTGCATGATAGTTTGTTGCATCCCCCTCACAAGTTTTTTCTTTGGACTTGGTCTAGCTATAGGCTGAGCATCTCCCTCAAGAAATTACACAATTCTAGAGGGGAACCAGCCTTCCCTCCAGAAATTTCACAATCCTAACTGGAAGCCTGTCGGCCTCCAGAATTACGTAATCCTGCCTGTCAAACTTCACTGGAAAAACTATGCAATCCAGCCCAACAGGACTGCTCAACCTAGAAATTGCAAAATACCTCTAGGACAGCCAACCCAACGACTAGCAAAAATTTCGCAAATCCAGCTAGGCAGCCTACTGGTCTCAGAAATTATGAGATGTAGTCAAATAGGATTCCTTGAGAAAATTGCGAGGTCTAACCCAATACAACTACTCGACCCAAAAATTGCGTAATATTGGGAGACAGTCACCTATTCCTCTCAGAAATTGCATAATTCCTCTGGGACAACCATCTTTGCTTAGCCCAGAAACTGCACAGATTTCCATCCCAGGCTCGCATATCGATGCATGTGCCTTCAAGTTAACCAGTTCCCTCCAGGACAGATAAAAATTGATTTGCATGTATGGACTGCCTCTCCCAATGCAACATGCAAAGGCATCCCTTGATTCAGGGATCTAATTTTAGCAGTTGGAGGTTACATGCAGGGATCGTTTTGGAAACCTCGCGCCAAGTGCCTCTTTTCCTAGATGTGTGGCATGCACATCCCAACCTTTATTTTATCAAAAATCATCAACCGGACACTACAGAGCTCATTCCTCACAATGATCTTACAGCTTTGACATCCCACATTGCATCTAGTAATCGTCGACACATTCATCTTAGCTGTTTCAGGGTAAGCTCGATTTTCATGTCTTGCGCTGCATTTCTATTGCTTTTTGTGTTTCACTTCATGTGAGTGTTTTCTTCTCGATTTCAGTGAGTTCTCGCTGTAGTTTTGATAAATGTTAGCTTGTAGAAGCACCGTTTCAATTTTTGTTCGCATCTCATTATTGTCGCATGCATGACACTGTGTTTGCACGGACAGTCACCATTGTGGCGACTCGCTTAACACACATGCATGCTTTCCCATTTTATGAATCCTTCACTTGTTGTTTGCATGTATGATCATTCACTTTTTTTGGCACTCATCTCATCATGCATTCAGACTTCTCATGTTTTCAGTCGCTCGACAGACGGCCTAGGTTGCCTTTGTCCATGTCGTGCCTTGCATGGATAGCCCTACGCATTTCCAAAAGTGAAGGCTCTACCTTCCCTCTAGAAACTGTGCAAGTTTGGCCTAGTACTAACCTCTAGGCTTTCATTTCACAATTCTTGGAGGTAGTGTCCATCTAGCCCCAGAAACTACGCAATGCAGTTTGCTGGTTACATGTCACTGTTGACTGAAATTGCACATTACGCAGTTTTAGTCCTCAACAGGCTAGGCAGGACTGTGCATTGCACAATTCCAATAGTAGGTCAGCCTCTCGACTGCCCAGATTATACCTTGCACAATTTTGGCAATCAGTCTCCTGACCTCCCAACAGAAATTGTGCAACCTTCACGATTAATCACACACGTATGTTGCAAGTCAATCCTCTAGTTTGTTTTGGTTTTCGAGTAATAGATTGCTTGCCATGAGTGTTTCTATGTCTCTAAGTATCACAGGTGTTCGTATGTCTCTCAGCAACACAAGTACAATGGCCTTTAGGAGAGCAGAGTCAAAGGACACTGTTGAGAGCACAACAGGGGTTGCAGCCAAGCAAGTGTCTATGAGCTTGCCTACCTTTGAAGAAATCAAGTTGTTCGTAGACAAGGACATCAAGATAATATGGTAGTATTATCACAGTGAGTAGAACCATTAGCAACAGTGGAAGGCATCACACCTACACGCAACAAATGCAAGAGGAAGGTTGTTGAAAACACAGAGACGGAACAAAGTTGCAAGCTCAAGCAAATACACTTGTGATGAAAGAAACTTTGGAGATTGAGGCTATGAGGTGATGGCATGACGAGACGATCAAACAAGGGTAGAGAAAGGAACATATAAGGAGTTGCAGGTGATGAAGTGACAACTCAAGGAAGAATGGGAGCTGCACAAACGAGAGAATGAGTTGTAGTAGGAATAGGTACAACAGGAGGCACAACATGCACAGACGAATGAAACTGTGCTCGTACAAGTTATAGATCCATCCTAGTAATTGGCACGAAGTAGACAAGGTGAGTAGTGTTTTTGATCGCATGTAAGGGAATTCAGCAATATGCATGTCATTATGTGCATGGATGCGATCCCGCCCATTTGGCACTCTCACCAAGGCGAAGACAAGAAGCAATTTTGAATGGATCTGAACGTGTATTTTGACAAGTTGATGCGCACGGCCACCAACACATGCTTAGAGATCAGCGCAGACAATATGCATCAACATGTTGATGGTCCGGTCGCACCCAGGACGACCACGGGCATGTTATCAAATGAGTTGGACAAAGGAGCCATATCAATTTACCCAAATGCAACAGAGGCAAGAGTTCGCTTAAGCAAGATGTCACCATTGAGCACACAGACACCATCGTGGACAACAAATATTGGAATCATCTCACCACCTTCACCATCACAAGGATGTCAAAGAGTTGGTCTCACCAAAATG
>APFE031365758.1:0-10874 GCA_000404065.3 Pinus taeda
GGGCCAGGGGTCATGGCTTGCCCCTCCATTAACAAATATATTTGTTATGTGGTTGGTTGGGGTGGTGAGGTTGGTGGCCCACCACCCCCTTTTTAATATTTTTTTATTTTACTAAAAACAACTTGCACATTTTTGAAAATTTTGTTTTTGACTGAAGGGGTCATTTTAATGGCAAAACAGTTTTTCCCAGAATCTAGCTAGAGTTGGCCAGATTCCATCTACTGAAAAAGGCCAAATTGTGTCTTTGTGAAGCCTGCCTGGTCATCAAAAGTCAACCCAACTTTGACTACCTCTATCTCCTTCATCTAGACTCGGATTGGAGTGTCATTCGCAACATTGGAATCAGGGCGTCAAGAACTTCAATCTGATATCAAGTTAATCACCTTTCCACCACTTTGAATTTTGAGCTTTTCCCATGGCACTGTGTTTGAAGATCCACCTAGATCACATGTGCACCAGTACCATAGGTTGCTTATCTTTCTTGGGTCTCGATGTGCATGGTGATTTATGGACTTATGCGACGATACCGATGCTTTATGGGGCTTCTTCTACTGTTATGGCCTGCACGGCCTCCTCAGTGGTCATCTCTCCAATATCCATGGCTTCCTCTAGCATGGAAATATTGTTATTCCACAATTCTCTCAACAGCTTAGCTAAGTGCTCAAACAATGCCTTCAACTTCAAAATATAGAACAAATTGGGGTTCATGAATCTCTGGGTGCGCAATAACTCAATTAGCAAATTGCCAAGTGTTGTTTTTTGGGCATCCCTTTGCACTTTATAGCGCCTTTTGAATTTGAATTTGACCATTGCCCCCACTTTCTGTCCATTAATGCTCCCTTGGTAGCGGATTTTCCCAAATATAGGCCATAAATTTTGCCTTAAATTCCTGTCACCCACTCCATTTGATCTCAAACCAAGCCTTACATTGTGAATAGTGACTATAATAGTCACTTTCAAGCCAACCTACGTAGCAGTGCAGCTACCCTCGCACTGTCGCAGACCTTGTGATACTTCGGTACTTTCGCAGTCCTAACATCGCGCAGCTCCTGGGTAGAGTAGTTTATAGTCTTGCATCTCCTTTCAGCTATCTAGAGCACTAAGACTATACTTCCTGCAGCTATTTAGATGGTCAGTCCACCTATATATGGCTTCAAATGACTACCATTTACTTTCCTTGGGAAAAGTTTTCCATTTAATTTTACCAATTGCACCACACCACCCTCTATGATCTCCTTAATAAAATATTGTCCCATCTAATGCATTTGGAGCTTCCTCGAGAAATTTATCAAACTTACCATCATATAACAACACCAAATCATTAACCTTAAAGGTGCACAATTTGATATGTCCATTGTGCCAGGCCTTTTCATGCTGGTTTGGTACCTGCTTGTTGAATCCAACCAAAAACTGTTCTTTTTTTAGTTCCTCCAGCTGTGCAAGCCTCTTCGCAATCCATCATACCTGTGAGTGCTACTATGTGCAAACTAGGCACAATATAGTCCATAGGCATTACAACTTCCACTCCATAGACCAACTGGAAAGGTGTCTATCCCATCAGTTTCTTGCATGTCATCCTATAATCCCATAATACTGCAAGTACACACAGATCCCAATCAGTTCGTTATGCATTACATACCTTCGTTAGTGCAGTCTCTAGTACTTTTTTAAATGCTTCTATTGTCCCATTGGCCTGTGGGTGATACGATGTTATTTTTTGATGATACACCTGAAATTCTTCTGTCAGCGCACTGATCATTTCATTTATGAAATGTGTACCATGATCGCTCATCAATATCTCTGGACAACTGAATCGCATAAGTACGTGTTCAAACAAAAAATTCATGGCTGTTGTGGCCATGCAATCCTTTACTGGCTATGCTTCTGCCCAATGAGTCAGGTATTCTATCACGGTAATAATATATCTTGCACCTATATTTACTTTAGGTTTGATAGGTCCTACAAAGTCAATCACCCACTTTTTGAAGGGCTGCAATGTCATTTGCAGATTCAAAGGCATGTCATCCCTTTGTGATGGCTTACCCATTCTTTGACATATATCACATGCCTTGCAATGTCCTTTTGAATTTTGATGAAGGGTCAGCCACCACAACCATGTGCAGAGAATATTCTACGTGGTTTCTCTCCCTACATAATGTTCTCCCGTGGTGCCCCCATGAGCATCCGTGAGGACACTGCTTCGCTCAAACTTAGGAACATACCTTCACTGTATCATCATTCCCCATTTTGTATAGATGCCCCGCAATGAAATAAAAATCTGTTGCACACACCACTAGTTCCTTCTTTTGCTCGATAGAGTATCCTTCCAACGTAGTTCCTGTTGTTAAAAAGTGAATTATATGTTCAAAATGTCGATCTAATACATGCATAACAAAAAGCTGCGCGTCAGGTAGTCCTTCCTCCAAGCTAGTAAGTTCCTCCCCTATCTCAATGCGCGACAGGTGATCAGGTCCCACATTTAGTCTTTCGGGCTTCACAACAACTTCAAAATCATATTCTTGGAACAATAAAATCCACCCACATGTGTGCCCCGTCAACACAGGCTTATTGACCAAGTATTCTAGCGCAGAATGATCTGTATACATCTTGAAGTGTCCCCCCAGCAAGTAGTTCTAATATTTCTAGAGTGCATACACCATAGCGAGTCCCTCGCATTCAGTGGTGGAATAGTTCTTTTCTAATTTAGATAATTTGTGACTCATGAACGCGCTAGGTTGATCCATGCCTTCTCTGCCATTCTGTGTGAGTACTTCCCCCAATGCTATACACGATGCATCAACATGAACATGAAATTCTTTCTTCCAGTTTTGGAAGACAAGAATCAGTGTAGTAACCATCTTATTCTTCAACATATCTAGGCTTTTCTTACAGTCATCATCCCAACAAAAAGTGACATCCTTCTTCGGTAGTTTTTCCATTGGCACGGTGATCTGGGCGCAGCTTTTGATAAAATTTCTGTAGTACCCCATATGTCCCAATGTAGCGTGTAGCTATTTCACATTGTGCAGTGCTTCCAAATTTAGAATCACCGCAATTTTAGCGGGGTCTACCATCAGCCCTTGTTTACAAACCACATTATCCAATAGGTTCCCAAAAGGAACGAGGAACATATACTTCTTGACGTTGAGCGCGATTTGGTATCTTTGGCATGTATCTAGCATCAAGCGCAAGTTTGCTACATGGCACCTAACCAACCCAAATATAGTCCAGTCATCAAAATAGACCTTCAAGAACTTATGAATATATTCCCTAAATTCCACAACAAACATGCTCGAAAATATGGCTGGCACGTTCTTCAGTCCAAATGGCACGACATTGTATTGAAGGCAAACCCACTCAGTCACAAAGTTTGTCTTTATCTTATCCTCTGGCATGATTTTGATTTGGTGGTATGCTGAGAACCCATCAGTGAAAGAATACACTTCCTAACTGCCTACATTTTCCAACACCTCATTTGTGAATGGAGTTGGCAATGGATGATGTACACATGCGTCATTCAAATTTCTGAGATCCAAGAATATTCTTATTTCATCCTTCTACTTCTTTTCTTGTACCACCATCAGGCTTACCCAATTGGATTCCTCCACATGCTCAATGATGTCGGCCATGAGCATCTTGTCTAATTCTATGTGGACCTCCTTGTATTTTGGATTTAAATGACACAGCCTCTGTTTAACTAGCTTTACATCAGGCTTTAACGTGATCTTCATTACCCCTAAATCCTCGATTATTCCCTTAAAATCCCTAAACTTGGTCAAGAATAAGTCCTAATATTCACGGAGTAATTCAGTGACCTTACCCACCATCGGGTTGTCCTAGTAGTCCCCAATATTACCAAATTTAGGTTTCACCTCAATACCAATCTTCACCTGATTAGTCTTCATTGGCGCGGTGATGTCAGGGTTCTCAAGTTGTGGTCCTTGAACCTCATGTTGGCCTTTTGTCTCTAGAATATTAATATTTGCAGCTCTTCATCCTCTTCCTTAGCAACTACACTATAACACTCTAGTGTGCAACTTAACTGAGTAGCCCATTCAGGCTTAATCAATTCTACTGGCTCCTGTGGCATCCTAAATATGGCTGCTTTTACCTCTTGTAGTGCTTCACCAATACTTTCCCACCCATCCTAAAAAATAAAGGTCATCATGAGCCCTTCGCACAGGACATCCCATTCACCGACCCCGTGATGAACCTCTATTTTTATATACCTGTTCATTGGTATAACATCCAGGGTATTACATAACAAGTGCACCCACTCAGGTTGTGGCTTTCCCCATAGGCCTGCGTCCACTTGGCTAGACGCATGCACGGATCATCCTACCCATCATACTTATCTATCACTCATGCCCTAGGCTTCCAAATTGTAAGCGCATATTCCCCTACATTCATGCTAGTCATCAAAGCTCCCTTTGTGCATACCCCACCACCTCGTGGGCATAGTGCGTAGTACCCAATCCAAGGCCTGGAAGTGTTTCTTTTTCGGCACCTCCCTTTGAAATTTATCAAAGAAGGTATCTACCTCACATAGGCCATCATGAGTAGGCAGGTCCCTTACTTCTGTCGATATACAACACAACAACCTTGCCATCATATTACAATTCATTATAGTTACTTTATGTAGCCGATTTTCCATCGAATCCAAAGTACAGGAGCTTTTGCGCTCCCATGCAATCCACCCATCTACGTTGGGATTCACCCAATCCTGGTTTTATGCTCTTATCTTATAGATGTAGTCCAAATCATCATCACTTTCATAGTCGTGCACTGGCTTTGTATAGTGCAATCCTTCAGTATGGTCCAGGGGTATAGCTATGCGTAGAGACTTCTTTTCAAAAATCATCTTGCGCTTCTTTAGATTAATCATCCCATTCATGTCATTAGCCCAATAAATTTCTAAGATTGCGGGATAGGGATTACTGTCATCAATGATCTCTATCACTTCAAGGTCTGCTAGTGTACTTGCTCCCTCAATATCCATAGTGATTCCCTGCAACCACCCCATGGGTATTATCTTCTATTGGTTCACCATTCGCAGTTGAATAGGAGACCATTGTAGCATAGGTTTCCCATTCGCTCCATGTATGCTTCGATAGAACATCTGCATCCGATCCTAAATCCAGAATTACTTGGTCCATTTCATATTCTCCAATCTGTGTGGTTAACCTCATTTCTCTTCCTGTCCTCATATTTGGATTTCCAATCTTCTAGACTATGCCCGGTTCTCCTAGCATGGTCCCAATGCATCTGTTAATGAGTTCTTGTAGTCCTTTTACATATTTATTATCACAGTAACTTCATGCATGTTTCCAGGAATTTTGAGAGCATATATGGGTCCATCTCCAGCTTCGGTCTTTGCTTCCTAAAGTGGAGGCATTAGCGAAGCTCTTCTTAGCTTCCACGAAGGTTTCCTGAGTGCTCTCCAAATCAAACTCTGCTTCTTTCACCGAAGCTTTGCAAACCCAAGTACTATCTTATGGCTGTTTGCATTTATCATCTCCCATCACGATTCCACTTCGGAGCACAATGTTCACATTTGGATCTTCCTCACACGAATTAGACCTCATCATCGGTAGGTTCTGAGTCGGGGGAGGCGGTAGCGCTCCTTTGTCGTGTATCCCAGCTATCAGTGTAGGACAATCTTCTGTCTCATGATCAAACAAGTTGCAATATAAACATGATGACCGTGTTGGATTCATACAATCATGGGCATAATTTCTAGGCCCTCCGCAATTGTATCTTATCAACTGACTGCGACCTCTTCCATGTCCTCATTTGTGTCGGCCTCATGTTCACCCCTGGAATCCTATTCATGCCACTCCTACATTCTAGTCTAGGGGTCGCAATTCAGCCTGAACTCTATAGGTGGGAGTTCTATCCATCATCAACTCATAGCTTCTATAAGTGCACTCATCGTGTCCCACTGACCTACAAAAGTTACAGAACAATTGCTGCGAATTTTGTGCATACTTTTGTAACAAATGGCAGTTGTCCATAGCATGTTTTCCACCTATTTGACAAATCGTGCACAATAAAGCAGGCACCGCACTAGGTCCTTCTTGTGCTTACAGCCTTAATGACAATGGTCCTCCTCCAGCGAGGTAATTTGTGAACACTGAGTAGTGATCCTTATCATGACCTTGACCCTTGCATTTTACGCACCACACCTCCTCACATAGTTTTGGTTGAGCTATCCTATCCTATTTCAGAATTTGCATCTCCAAGCATAAATTCTTCAGCTACGCGTGGATCTTCTAAAATCCTAAGTTAGGATCCTGCATTGGGGTCTCATGTAGCCTCATCGCGATCTGTAAGGCCTCTACCTGAGTCATCAACTTCTGTTGTGATAGCGCATTCCTTAAATGTGGCGTTAGTGATGCTACAAACCACTTGTGGTGCTGTCCATTTGTTAGATTCATATTAGCTTCACGAATCATGCATTTTAGCCTCTGATCTAACTCCCAAGGAGTCTCGCCTGCTAGCATTGTGATCTCTTTGAATCCAATGATTGTTTGTGCTTCAAACTTCAGCCTACTAACTTATCTGTTTAACGCTTCTTGAATATCTGTGATTCTCGCTTTTGGATTATTATTGTAGTGCTTAATATACTAGGTCAGCATGTGGTCCTACAGGGCGCTAACTAGTGTAACTTTCCTTATATTGTCATATGTAACTCCTTCCACTTCCCATATAGCTCTTACAATGAACCAAAATTGGTCTAGATCCTCATTTCCTAATCCCTTGAATATAGACAACTTTATCATGCTTTCCATATTGACTCGCGGTGGTGGTGAAGGTGGTAGGGGTGAAGATGGAGGTGAAGGCAGTGAAGCTGGTGGCGATGTGGGTGGGGATGGTATTGATGGAATTCTTTGTCTTATCAAATGGATCTCACTTCGTGGAGAGGCCTTCGCGAGCTCTTCATCATCCCCTCGCAAAGGTGAAATCAAGGGGCTATTTTCTGGTCCCTTACTTCATTCCTATAGGTTTTTCCACTTAGCGTAGCCCCGAACTCCAGGGTAATTGCATATCCCTATTTTCACACAATAACATTTTAATCCAAGTATTCAGAGACTTTACATACTTACCTCGCAATCCTTTGAGAAAGCATCGCTCTACCTCGCTATAGCTAACTAAGGTGTCAACCACGAACTCAGTAATGAATCCTCCTACAATTCAATCGAGCCAGTGATCAATGGCACATGCGATCTTATCCTCCAACACTTCCAATCTTCGTACTAACTCTAGGGTCCAGACAATAGGACTGTCAAGCTACCACCTTCCTTGGCTATCTGCTAGCTTCGTGATCTAATCATACAGCTCAGTAGGGAAATGCGCGAAGAATATTTCATGGATCTCTGTGTATAGGTAGTAGTCTAACCACTCTTCTTTTGTTAATCACAGGTTCTTGTTCTCCTGCACCATGAACTCGTGAATTCTTTTGTCCAACCAACCTTTAATTTCCCTCTTAGTTGGATTCTAATGATTGGACATCAGACACCTCTATGCAGATTTGGGTCCCGACAATGGAACCACTTGTTGCCTTCATGGGGCCTAACCCAGGTTTAGAGTTATTTAGCCAAACAAATCCCTACACTACTAGCCCTTTCGGCATTAGCCCATGAAAAGTAGACTAAAGTCTCACCCACAACAATATGGGGGGTTGTTGGAACCAAGTTTCCACACCCTTGAGATGTCTGAGGTGTCGATTTAGTCCAATTGTGCCTACCTTTGCATAGGTCACTTCACGCACTATTCTGACCTACGATACCTTCGCGATCTGATATAATTGTCCTTCGCATAGCCCTAACCAGGGGCTGAGGTGATTTCACACTGCTATGGCAGTGGTCTATGCTATTTCCCTAAGTTACACCACGTATCTTACTTATCCCCTTATAGATGTTGGTCAAATTCGCGTAAACAGATACTTTAACTCACATTCACATAATCTACACAATTATATATGTTCACGCATCATATAAACAACATAAATGCAATTTATACCTATTATAGAAATTTTTGGGCACTTCAACCCCAATCACAAATGTCCATAAAATGAGGGATCTTAAGTCCCTAAAAGTGTTGCTTCACTGCCTAAATGAACAAGTTCAACTGATTACATCATCTCCCAGAAATTCTCCACCGAAAACTGCTCATAAATGGTCAAAACTGGACCATACTGAAAGCTCAATGCAAAGGGTGCAATGCATATCACATTCCCAATGTACAAGGTACGATGCACACTGTTTTTCTCCTCTGTAGGGTACGATGGTCGGGAATGGACAAATGGCAGGGACAAAAATGCGAGGTGGAAGATCATGAAATCTTCCAGAAGCTTCCCTCTGACACTTGCCACTCCATTTTCGACTAGGGATGAGTAAGAGATCATCATTATCCAAGTGGAAGCAGGAACTATCAGAGAGAGGACACTAATCAAGATCCCAAAATATGACTCACCTCTCTGTAATCATCTATATATGGATCCCTCATCACAGAGATCCAGAGGCTGGAATTTTGTAACTTATAGAGAAGTGTTGTTGGTATTTTGGTGTACATTCACGAGTGTTGGGTGATCTAGCTTTGCTTGAGGTGAAGAAGGGCTTCTTAGCTGGAGGATGATGTTGGGTCAGACAACATGGTTGTAATCTTCTTGCTACTTTTCATCTGAATAAAGCTATTCTTGTTTCCTTCCATATTCTTATGTACTTTTTTATATATGCTTGTATATGGTTAATGCACATCTGATCCTGCATTATTTATGAACTTAGATCCTTGTTTCTTTCATAGTAGTATGTTGCTGTGATACTACAGGTCCTTTTGAAGCTGAGCAGACAAAGAGTAAGTAGCAAAACTCTATCAAGAAAGAGAGGAAATCGAGCGCAAGACTCAGGTTGGTCCTCTTGGTTCTCCTCTCATCTATTTTCATAAAAGATAGTAGACTTTGATTATTTATTTCTAAGATAGCCACCCATCTTAGTGGGAATAGCAGCATCCGTGTAGACACTATTCCCTTATAACAAAATGGCGACTCCACTGGGGAGTGACTAGATTACTTGTTAGCCTATCTATCCTTGTTTCTTTTATAAACATACAGACGGAGCCTAAAGTCAAGCCAGGTAGCCTTCAAACTGCATTTTTCATACAAATGCAAAGTAGATCAATGCTGCTTCAGTCAATATCCAAGTTTTGTTTATGAATTAAACAATAGATCTGCAAGCAATCTAATTTCCCTGAGTGGTGGCTCTAGTAACCTCTTAGATCACCCCTGTGTTTTACATACATTGATTTGTACTTATTCAGCTTAAACACTTGAACTAAATTGCAAACTGTGAGTGAAATCTCATTCAAAGTCTTGCACTGTAACCATTGCATCCTACCTTCAAGGTAGCCTGTATGCATCGCACTTCCCGAATGGAGTAGGTGTGCTGCATACTGAGTTCACTGTGTAACAGGTGCAATGGTCAGGGAGGATTGAATTTGCCCTCCGACTGTGGATTTTTCTCACTGTTTTCAGTCTTATTCAAGATTTTTTTGTTGTCTATAATCAATGTGCTTCTGTGAATACCCCCTTCTCTTACATTATTCCGCCTCCTTAGCGCAAAGAATTATAAACGTTTTTTATGTATTGTGTGTTGTTTTAGTTCTCTTTTGCAAAAAGTAACATAGTTGAATTGTCGTCTCTAGATCTGAAAGTGTCGTAGCTGTCATTTTTAGTTTTAGAAAGCAATTCCATTTTTTTAGATAGTTGATTATACAGTTACTATTGCATAAGATTTGAATTACTAGTTTTATAGTGTCGAAAAGAAATTTCCATTTCAAAATTGCAAAGTGTCTCTCTTGCTTTCACTTCGTTTTGAAAAAGAATCTTGTTGAGTACAGTTGCTTTAAAAGTAATTCAGTTTTTCACATAGCTTTCTTAGCGTCATTTACACATTAAGAGAGCTGAAAACAAATACATACATGTGCATTTGCATTTTGAATGCTTGGCTTGATTTAGGACTGTGCATATTAGTGTGTGCTCTGTGCTCTGTGAAGAAACGATGCTTGACTTTCTTCCCTTTAGTAGCTAGGATTTTCATTGCTGAAAGAAGATAAAATGTCTGTTTATCATCTTAGACTGCATTTAGGAATTATACATACATCACGTGGTGAACCTGAAAGGAAAACTATTAAGCAAGATCAACTTAAAATAAATCTCAATGAACCTAACAACGCTTTGGAACTTAACGCACAACATCTAGAGGTCTCGGCTAGAGACGTATTCCGGTGTCGTAAAGCCTGGTAACTATTGCTTCCAGTGCTGTTTGGGTGATTCCTCCACTCTGAGAGGGCAAGTGCCAGTACGGACTTGTGCTCCCATGTATCGTCGTGTATATATTGAGAGACCACAATAGGCTACATCCTTTATCCTTAGGAATCCGTGTCTACTGCCCTATCGATCGTAATGCACCGAACACAAAATTTGGGAAGATTGACTGCCGTACTGTAAAAATTATTCTACAATTTTACGATTGGTTTGGTAATCCTCTCTGCCTAGATCTCCAGAGAAGTCCATTTTGCTCCTTTTCAGACTCCTTAAAGGAAAAGGTCCTCTAAGCGCTTGTCACTTCAAGCTCAATAAAAATTGAAGGTGATTAGAGTCATCTTTTGTTTTTCTCGACTCTTTAAAATTGAAAAAACAAGTTGTGTCCAAGCATCTAAAAATTTATTTTAATCGGAATAACGTCACAAATTCCCCCGTTGATCTTCAGGTTGAGAAAATGGAGTCTACCAACCAAGGATTTCCCCGTGAAGGAAATCCTAGTCCCTTCCTATCTTGGAGAGATGTTGGTCCACCCCATATGGCCACTTTGTCA
>APFE031365760.1:9469-50828 GCA_000404065.3 Pinus taeda
TTGTGCTCTTTGCCTTTCGATCCAACTTCTTCCATTCTTCATCGGTCACTCCCGTTGGTTTAGTACCCAGATCTACTGCGATCCACTGATCTTTATCCACCAACAGATCCTCCATCTTGAGTTTCCACAACTCAAAACTCTGACCTTTGAACTTCTCAATCTCCATCTTTCCTCTGCTTGTTATCTTCTTTCACCACCAGAATCGATCTCGCAGATCTCCCACTGAACAGGGTCTACCACAGGCCCAAGCGAAACCCCTGAGCAACAAAGGCGTCCCCTTGAAGCCAAAACAACTCTGATACCAAATGTAGGTTTTAACCCCATACAGAAATTACCTACATACGAATTCTAAATCATAGAAAAATAAACAATGCGAGAGCATAACACATAAAACACATATGCATAGAGATTTTCCCCTGGATCCCAAAACCGGGACTACCAACTTGATTTTTTCATTATATTCCTTTCAATGTTACAATACATATTTATACACGCCGAAGCATCCAATACCATGGACCGAAAACCATCTCTTCCAAAAACGTGGACCGAAAACCATCGCGTCCAAAAAACATGTGGGAAAATCATGCACAAAACCATAGGTGGGTCCACCCAACCTAACATAGGGTCCAAAACCAAAATTTTCCGGGGCGCTGCCCTGAACCCCATAAAGTGGGGTTACGGGTTCCCCTCAAACCCCCTATTAACTATGTGGAAAGAATATAACACAACCCAACATCAGGCGTGCCGACGAGTTGGGCAACCGATTTTTCCAATGTTTTTAAATTTGGCTAAGTGTAAATTTGGGGTTTTCCAAGATTGAGCTTATATATATTGATATTGTGGGTAGAATTATTACAGGGAGTTGCCCTACCCTTTATACTGTTGTGCATTTATATGCATAATGTTGTTTATGGTGAATGTTTATGGTTTTCACTATGTATAAAGGAAAACATAATACTTGTTAAAGAAGAAAATAAACTAAGTATTGAAAGTTAGGCGTAGTCCACGATCGCAAGTATTGGTGAAAAGAAAGTGATCAGTGGTGCCACACCTTGCTATAGTGCGATTAGAAGAGTAATGCTAGTGTAGGGGCATGACACCGGTGGCCCAACGAGCCACCAAGGTGGTGGGGTGATTCCTGGAATCACCCCGCCCTCCACACCACCTTGGTGGCTCAACGGCCTGCAGAGATGGTGGGGTCATTCTGGGGAATCACCCCACCCTTTGCCCCACCGTGGCAACCCAACAGCCCATGGGGGTGGTACCCTCTACCCCACCCCGGCAACCCGACGGCCCACGGGGGTAGCGGGTTGATTCCAGGAATCACCCCTTCCTCCACCCCATCCCAGTGGTCAAATGGACTGCAGCGGTGGTGGGGTGATTTGGAGAATCACCCCGCCCTTCTCCCCACCCAGGTGACCCAACAGCCCGCAAGGGTGGTGAGATGATTCTGGGAATAAGCCTGCCCTCCGCCCCACCCCAGTTGTGAGGGCCATGAGCTACAGGCCGAATGGGTGAGCTGTGGCCACGGTGGAGTCATGTGAAAGAAGCACTTGGAGAGATGTGCGATAGAGTTTGGCGTTGGCATGTATGTATGCCATGTGGGTGGTCTCGGGTGCCTGATGAGCGGGCGGGCCGACGAACGAACCACCACACGAGTGGGAAGTCTTGGGTGGGCCGACGCAGTGTTTGTATATTAAGCCAATGGACAAACGATGAAGTGGAAGGTCGGACAAGCACATGAACGAAGGGAGAGCTAGCGTGTAAGTTAGCGGACGGATGAAGTTGGAGATCATTCACTTGGAAACTCGCATTCGTACAAAGTGCGAGCTAAGGGTGGAAGGGTTTTGTAGACGGAGCGTGCGAATGAGCCCACATGATGGGTGAAACAGTTGACAGAAGAATTGGGTAGCGTGCACGAAAGTTGGTCGGGCGAACAACGGAGGGTTTCCGTTGAACGGTGCATGCAGCGTCCGGGTAGACCGGGCGACTAGCGGAGGACATCAGGTGCATGAACTCATGCAGTGCTGAGTGAGCTTGTGCACGGGCGACCCAAGTAGGGTGCATCGTGCACAACGACACGAAGGTTGTGTGGATGGGCAGCTAGGTGAGGGCGATCCATGCACAATGGTTAGGCAGAACAGGGACTCGTGTGGACGAGCGACCCGGGTAGGGCGCATCGTGCACGACGAAATGGAGAAGTGTTGAAACGAAAGTTGAAGTGTTGGTTTGGTGAAACGAAGGTGTGACTTGTGCGGAGGGAACCCATGTGAGGTGATACGATTACGACGAGGTGCACTCAAGTTGGAAAAATGACACGATTGTGCGACGAGGTGAACAAAGGATTGGTGAGTCATGCAGCGACCATTCAGAGGCATCGACGAGCTGGGAAACCGAGTCTGCCGAAAGTTGGAAATTTGGCTGTGTAAATTTGGGGTTTCCTGAGATTTAACTTATACTTTGTAAAAGTGAAAATTAGATATATTGATTCGGGCAGACTCATATTGTAGGGAGTTGCCCCTCCCTCTATAATGTTGTGCATTTCTACTCGTATAATGCTACTGATGATGAATGTGTATGGGTTTTCATCTGTATAAAGGACAAAGATAATACTTCGTAACGAAAAATAAACTAAGTACAAATGTTAGGCGTAGTCCATGAACATAAGTATTGGTGAAAAGAAAGTGTTCGGTGGTGCCGCACCTCACTATAGTGCAGTTGGAAGATTACTGCCAATGTAGGGGCATGACAGGTGGTATCAAAGCTGGTGAACTGAATCAAGAAGCTAATTCTACAAGACCGAAGACTTGGTAGGGAGTTCAAGTTTTGTAGGTTACAGGTGGTATATCGGTGAGATTCAGGTGAATGGTGGAAGAAGTGTAATACTTCGTGACAGGTTTAGCAAAGGTGAAGCTTTGTGATTGGGCCAAGATGAATGACAAGGAATGGTAGGTTTGAAAGAATGTGAAGGGAATCTCTTTCTTCCCTTATACAGGTTGAATCAGATGAAAGAGGAGAACCCACGAATTCGAGATGAACTTGAAGTATTGGAAAGGAATGTTGAAGATGAACTTCTTCAACTTGGTTGGACAATGGAGCAGGATGAAGTTGCAGATTGTGTTGACAAGGAAGAGGAAGCCGTGATAGTTGAGGATGTTGCAAATGTGACAATGATGGAGGATGAACTTGAGCGTGATAAAGTTGGACCAGGATCTTGTAGTTTGCAGACATGGATAGATGAGGATACTCATGGAATATGCCTAACATTCATACTTAGTTTATTTTTCATTACCAAGTATTATCTTTGTCCTTTATACAGATGAAAACCCATACACATTCATCATCAGTAGAATTATAAAAGTAGAAGTGCACAACAGTATAAAGGGAGGGGCAACTCCCCGCAATATGAGTCTGCCCGAATTAATATATATAATTTTCACTTTTACAAAGTATAAGTTAAATCTTGGGAACAATCATAACATCAAATTGTTGCAAGAATTCCATTCCCAGCATAGCCTCATAGTCATCTATCCGCACTATAGTGAAGTCAACCTTCCCTATCCACTCACCAAGTCTTGTGTCCACCTTTTCAGCTACACCAAGAACATCATCAGGAGGAGAATTGACTGTCTTCATCTGTGCCTTCACCGGTACAAATTTCAGCCCAATTCTTCTCATAGTATCTTCTCCCATGAAGTTGTGAGAGGCCCCACTATCCACCATAGTGATTATATCAGCATCTCAAACCTTCATCTGAACATACTCCAACTTGTTCCTCTCAGGATCACTCCGAGAGATCACCTCTGTAGCAGCAGCAACACCAAGTATCTGCATCATCCCCATAGAAGCTTCTTCATTCTTCGCATTAGATTATGCAAACACAGCCACATGGGACTACCCACCTAAACTTGCCCTCATCACAAGTCCATCGTGTCGGCTCATGGGTGACTCACCCAGGTTGTCCCCAAGGTATAAACTCGCCCATCCAACCTTCTCCACATGCATTTCACATCGCACGCTTGCTTGTTTGGCCGCAACTCCCCTATCTTCAAACGGATGTGTGTGCCCTACCCGTCGCTTGGACCAAAGGTCCTTACATCCTCCTCCACCTGAAGTCATTGTTGTCCTCAACAATATTCCATCCCGGTAACCATCCTACCACCAAGATCATAATCTCATCAAGATAATCATCTCATCCTCAGTCCATGATATCAACCAGTCCATACACTGCAAACATCCCTGCAACATATGTAAAAAAACTATCTCCACCATGTGTTGTCCCATCCTGTGAACTGTCATCAGATACTTCAACATAATGCCAACATCTCTCTGGTACACTGCTATCCCTCATGACTCAAACTAGTCGGATGATCAGTCCAACTGTCATGCTCAAATCATAAGAATGTCCATCCTTATGTCTACACTAGCCTTTTCTCAGACTCTGCCACATCCTGGACTCACCAAGAATCTCTCCCATGCTCAGGTCGATGGAAAATCCATCCCATCTGCAACATGTCATGAAGCTAATTCCAAACCATTCCTACACCATCTGTCATACCTGCTCAACCTGTTTTAAGTACTTACTGCCATGAGCAGCTAAAAATGAGCCCCATCTTCTATGTCATCTAAGAAGATGTAGAGGGAGTAGAGCCTGAAGGCTCACCCTCACTAATAAGCTCAATCCATCTATCAGGATTCTCTATCTCCATCCTCTGCAGATATGCAACTCGATCCTCCTCATGGACATTCGGTCTCACATAAACCTCCTCGTCATCGTCATCCTCAACCTCCTCTAGCCTTCTTGACAAATCCAAGATATTATCAGATAGTGTCCTGATAACCAATGACTACTCGGTAAGATTTACCTTAATAGTAGACAAACACTTACACATACCATCCATGTACTTCTCATCCTCTATCTGTATCACTGCTAGTTTACAGTCAGATCTAGTCACACCAATGGGTACATATCCCCTTCCATCGTAAATGTACAGCTTCTTCAAATGTGGAACAATCATAGCATCATATTGCTTCAAGAATTCCGGCCCCAGCATAGCTTCATAGTCATCAATCCGCACTATTGTGAAGTCGAATTTCCTGGTCACCTAGTGTTGTTTCCACCTTTTCAGCGACAACAAGTATAGAATCAGGAGGATAATTCATTGTCTTCATTTGTGCCTTCACCAGTACAAATTTCAGTCCAATCCTTCTCGCAACATCTTCACTCATGAAGTTGTGAGTAACCCCACTATCCACCATAGTGAGCACATCAGCACCCCCAACCTTCATTCAAACATACTCCAAACTATTCCTCTCAGGATCTCTCTAAGAGACCACTTCCGTAGCAGCAACAGCTCCAAGAATCTACATCATCTCCACATAAGCTTCTTCTTTCTTTGTATTAGACTGTGCAATAGTGGCCACTTTCGGTCTTGAAGGACAATTATTCACCGTATGTGGTTCATCACATATCCAACACTTCAAAGGTTTCTTCGTCTTTGTCTTCTCATCCAATTTCAAAGCATCATCCTTCTTCTTCTCTTTTGACTTATCGAACTTCTTCTTTTTCTCATCGGAAGTTTCATCATAATGCTCCACCAATCGATCCAAAGCAGCAAAAGCTTCCTCAAGTGTCTTAATATTCTGCCTCTTCACTTCATTGCGAGTCCAATCTTTTAATCCAATAATGAAGTTGAACACCTTGTCCCTCTCCGTCATGTTAGGATGTTCTAGAACTGCACCTGCAAACTCCCGCTGATATGTCTGTAGGTTCCCTCTCTGCTTAATAAACTTAATCTTCATCCTTGCTTCCCATGTTTCATCCTGAGGACTGAAGTGGGTTTGCAAAGCCTTCTTCATGTCATCCCATGAAGTTATGTCATTAGCACTACCATTAGCAATCTGATCCATCCTCCTTCGCCACCACATCTTAGCTTTCTTCGTCAAGAATTGAGCAACTACCTTCACCCTTGTCTCATCATTGGATAGACCCAAGTGTTCCAAGTATTGCTCCATATCCCAGAGAAAGTTACCAAGAGTCTTCGCACTTCTTGTACCATCATAAGATTCTAGTTCTTTGATCTTCACATGAGACACTCCTATACCTAAGTTATGTCTCACGACCTTCTTCAACACCATGTTCTCATCATTTTCTTCATCAAGAGATTTATGCAATTTCAAGATTTCTGCCAAACCTCAGCCCCTTGCTTCTCCAATCTCCTTAAATTCATCTTCAATTTGTGTACACTTAAGAACAGTGTACTCATGTTGAGTCCGGATTTCATCTAGTTCTTCCCTCATCTTCACATTGGCCTCTTGGTCTTCCATGACCAAGATCATCTTCGTAGTCCAATAAGACTCCAATTCCTCCATTCTTTCCAATATTCTTTCTATGAAAGACTTGGTCGCATTATGGCTAGATTCACCTGATACAACATGAGTTTCACCTGCCATTTCTGCTAACAGCTTCCTTCTTTGTGATCTAGTATAGACCATCCACCAGCTTCACCAATTTCCCTACAAAACCAAACCAACTCTTGTCTCACTTGTATGTGAAACCAACTTCCTTCACCTGCAAGTACCTACTTCCACTATCACTTCGTCATGAGCAACCCTGCTCAAATACCACCTGCACTTGTAGTGTAGGTCAACAACTTTAACCTTCAATGCCTAAATCAGCTACTCTGATACCAACTGTCATGCCCCTACACCTGCGGTAGTCTTTCAACCGCTTATAGCGAGGTGCGGAACCACCCAACACTTTCTTTTCACCAATACTTATGTTCATGGACTACGCCTAACCATTCGATACTTAGTTTATTTTTCTTTACCAAGTATTATTATTAACCTTTATATTAATTAACACCCATACACATTCATTATCCACAACAATTATACATATACAACACAATTGTAACAGTATAAAGGGAGGGGCAACTCCCTGAATAAGAGTCTATTGATTTCAATATATTTTGAACTTTCATAAAATTACAAGTATACCTTGGCAACCCCAAGTTTTATACTTAGACAAAATTCTGACTTTGTGTCTTGCCAACGAGATGCCCACCTCGTGCATGCCTTGCATGGTGGTCACTCTTACATTCTACACTTAGCCAAATTTTCACTTCGGCAACACCTTCGTGCAGCCTCACACGAAACTCCAACCACAGGCGGGCGCCTTCATTTCACCCCTACCCGAGTTCACCATTTCACCTTCACAATATCGGGCGGTCACCTTCGTTCACCTTCCACCTGAGTTTGCCAACCGACGGGCGGGCGCCTTCGTGCAGCCCTCCACCTGTGCACACAATTGACTAGCGGGCAGGCGCCTTCGTGCAGCCCTCCACCCGCAAATTTAACCGACGGGCGTGCAGCTTCATGCACCCTCCACTCGTATCACCAACCATGGGTGGGCACGCCTTCGTGTGGCCCTCCACTCGAGTTACAAGCAATGGGTGGGCGTGCCTTCGTGCAAACCTCCACTCGTATTGCCAACCGCGGGCGGGCGCGCCTTTGTGTAGCATGCCTACTAGTGTCACCAAGACTTCGTGTAACCCGTGCAAGTCTACCCGGTGGACGGGTGCATCGATCTGTGGTTCAACTGTGCCTTCACATGTACTCCTCAATGCTAAACCTACACCTCACGCTCCTTAGAAGCTTGAGCTCCTCCTTGGTTGAATGCATTGATAGTATGATTGATGTCTAACTCTCCAACCATGCCATCCATATATATGGCGGGTGGGCGAGTCGTGCCACCTAGATGACTTGTTCACCATGTCCAGGCGATGCCTTCCTCACTTGCAAAACTCATCCAAAGGTTTGGTCGGCCCACCAATCACACGGGACCATCCACCTAAAATCACCCTCATCGCAAGTCCATCGTGTCGGCTCGTGGGTGACTCGCCCAGCTTGTTCCTACAGTATAAACTCACCCAGCCAACCTTATCCATGTGCATTTCATATCACACACTCGCTTGTTTGGCTATATCTCGCCTATCTTCACACGGATGTCTGTGTCCTGCCCGTTGCTTGAACCGTAGGTCCTTACACCTATGGCCCAACAACCCGCAGGGGTGGCAGGGTGATTCTAGGAATCACCCCACCCCGACAGCCCAACGGCCCATAGGGATGCTGGGGTGAATCTAGGCATCACCCCACCCTCTGCCCCACCCTAGCGGCCCAATGACTCTTGGTGGTGGCAGGGTGATTCCAGGAATCACCCCATCCTTCGCCCCACCTTGGCGGCCCAATGGCTCGTGGGGGTGGCAGGGTGATTACAGGAATCGCCCCACCCTTCGCCCCACCCCGACGGCCCAACAGCTCGCGAGGGTGGCGGGGTGATTCCGAGAATCACCTCGCCTTCCGCACCACCCCGGCAACCCAATAGCTCGCGGGGGTGGTGGGGTGATTCCAAGAATCACCCCACCCTCTGCCCCACCCCAGCGGCCCAATGGCCTGCGGGGGTGGCGAGGTGATTTCGAGAATCACCATGCCCTCAGAATCACCTTTCCCTTCGCCCTCCGCCCCACCCCAACAGCCCAATGGCTCGCTGGGGTGGTGGGGTGATTCTGGGAATCACCTTGCCCTCTGCCCCACCATGGCTGTCACGCCCCTTCACCTGCGGTAGTCTTTCAACCACTTATAGCGAGGTGCGGAACTACCAACCATTTTCTTTTCACCAATACTTACAATTGTAGACTATGCCTAACTTTCATACTTAGTTTATTTTTTTGTTACCAAGTATTATTATTAGCCTTTATACAAATGAAAACCTATACAGATTCATCATCAACAACAATTAACACATATACAATTGCACAACAATATAAAGGGAGGGGCAACTCCCTACAATATGAGTCTGCCCGATATCAATATATATAATTTTCCACTTTTACAAAGTATAAGTTAAATCTTGGGAAGCCCCAAATTTACACTTAGCCAATTTTCCAACTTCAGTAAACTCAGTTGCCCAGCTCGTTGGCATCTCCGTACGGTCGCCGAACGACTCACCAACCCTTCGTTCACCTCGTCGCATGATCGTGTCGTTTGCCCAACTTGGGCGCACCTCGTCATAACCAAGTCAGCACACATGGGCGCTTCCGCACGAGTCACAACTCCAACACTTCACTGTTTCCACCATTTCTTCATGCACAATGCACCCTACCCAAGTTTCCCGTCTGCACGATTCTTCGTTTTGGTGTTCATGGCGCGCCCTCACCCAGAGGCCCATCCGCACGTCCACCCGTTCACCCAACTCTTCCACCCGAACTCGTTCACCCGAGTCGCCACATGACTTCACCCAAGTCACCCGACTACCTCACCTAGTTTGCCCAAATGACTTCACCCGGGTCGCTCGATGACCTCACCCAGTTCGCCCAAACGACTTCACCCGTGTCGCCCGATGACCTCACCCTGGTTTCCCGAATGACCTCGCCCGAGTCACTCGATGACCTCGCCTAGTTTGCTCGAACGACCTCACCCGAGTTTTCTGCCCGATGACCTTGCTCGAGTTTTCTACCCAACGACCTTGCCCGAGTTCTGCCTAAACGACCTCGCCCGAGTTCGCCCTCGCCCGAGTTCACCCTCGCCCGAGTTTTCTACACAAGTTTCCTGCACAAGTTTTTAGCCCGAGTTTCTCACCCAAATTTTTCACCCAACTTTTTTGAACGAGTTTTTCACCCGAGTTCCGCCTGTTGTGCAGGCTTATCCATGCACTGCAGAACTCCTTGTTCGAACTCGTGTTGATCGAATGATGG
Source organism: Pinus taeda (assembly GCA_000404065.3). NCBI lineage: Eukaryota > Viridiplantae > Streptophyta > Pinopsida > Pinales > Pinaceae > Pinus > Pinus taeda. The sequence goes on from APFE031365760.1 coordinate 19,225, forward strand.
TCGTTTGCCTCCAAACACCCTCTAATATATACGAGCGGGTGGCAAGTTATGTCACCCAGCCGACCCATGCCCAACGCCCAAGCTAACTCATTTACAATGTGTTGTCTCACCCAGGAGGAGGGTTAGCTCGCCCAATTCATGGGACCGCCCCCTCAACTCACCCAACACCTTATAAACTTGTCCAAGGTTCATTACATTTCACATTTCACACGTCCTTTGCATGGTGGAGTTGCCATGCCCGTCGCACGGACCGCAGGTCCTTACACCGGTGGCCCAATGGCCCGCAGGGGTGGCGGGGTGATTCTGGGAATCGCATCACCCTCTGGCCCACCCTAGCAGCCTAATGTCCCACGGGGGTTGGTGGGGTGATTCTAGGAATCACCCCACGCTCCACCCCACCTCGGCTGTAAGGACCTACAGTCCTAGCGATGGGCAGGACACACACATTCGTGTGAAGATAGGTGAGCTGTGGCCAAACAAGCAAGCATGCGATGTGAAATGCATGTGGAGAAGGTTGGTTGGGCGAGTTTATACCATGGGGACAAGCTGGCCGAGTCACCCATGAGCCGACATGATGGACTTGCGATGAGGGTGAGTTTAGGAGGGTGGTCTCATGTGATATGCGGGTCGATCCAACCTTTGGATGAGTTTTGCAAGTGAGGAAGGTGTCAGTTGGACATGGTGAACAAGTCAGCTGGGTGGCACGACTCGCCCACCCGCCATATATATGGATGGTGCGGTTGTAGAGTTAGACATCAATCATATGATCAATGCATTCAACCAAGGACAAGATCAAGCTTCTAAAGAGTGCGAGGTGCAGGTTTAGCATGGAGGAGCAGGTGTGAAGGTGCAGTCAAACCATAGGTCGATGTGCCCATCTGTCATGCCCCTACACCTGCGGTAGTCTTTCAACCACTTACAGCGAGGTTCAGCACTACCAATCATTTTCTTTTCACCAATACTTATGATTGTGGACTACGCCTAACCACTTATCCTGCTTAGTTTGTGTTTCACAACCAAGTAATTATTAATGTTCCTCTATACCAATGAATACCCATACACATTCATTATCAATAGCAATTAACACATATACAATTGCACAACAGTACAAAGGGAGGGGCAACTCCCTGCAATATGAGTCTGCCCGAATCGATATATATAATCATCTTTACAAGTACAAGTTAAATCTTGGGAAACCCCAAATTTACACTTAGCCAATTTTCAACTTTAGCAAACTCGGTTTCCCAGCTCGTCGACACCTCCGCATGGTCACCGCACGACAACCCTTCATTCACCTCTTCGCACAATCGTGTTGTTTGCCCAACATGGGTGCGCCTTGTCGTAACCAAGTCGCCACACATGGGCGCCTCCGCATGAGTCACACCTCCGTTCACAATCTCAACACTTCACCGTTTTCACGGTTTCGTCATGCATGGCACACCGTACCCAAGTCGCCCTTCCACATGATTCTTCATTTTGGCATGCACAGTGCACCCTCGCCCGACCGCCCGTCCGCACGTCCACCCAACTCATTCACCCAACCTCATTCACCCAAGTCACCACACAGTCGCCCGTCCGCACGTCCGCCCAACTCGTTCACCCGAGTCGCTACATGACTTCGCCCAGGTCGCCTAAACGACCTCACCCGGGTCACCACACGACTTCACCTGGGTCGCTTGAACGACCTCACCCATCTTGCCCGAACGACCTCACCTAGTTCTACCTGAACGACTTGAACGACTTCCCTGAACGACCTAACGATTTTCCTGAACAAACCTGAACTATTTTCCTGAACGACTTTTCTAAACAACTTTCCTGAATGATTTTTCTGAACGACTTTCCTGAACGACTTTTCTGAACGAATTTTCTCGAATGACTTCCTCGAACAATTTTCTCGAACGACTTCCTCGAACGATTTTCCGAACGAGTTTTCCACCCAAGTTCTACCTGTCGTGCAGGCTCATCCACGCACTTCAGAACTCCTTGTTCGAACTCATGTTGATCGAATGATGGTCATTTGCCTCCAAACGCCCTCCAATATATACGGACGGGTGGCGGGTTAGGTCACTCGGTCGACCCACACCAAACTCCCAAGCCGACTTGTTCAACATGTGTTGTCTCGCCCAAAAGGAGGGTCGGCTCGCCCAACTCATGGGATCACCCCCTCAACTCGCCCAACACCTTATAAACTCATTTCTTGGTCGTTTTGTTTCATATTTCGCACGCACTTCGCACGGTGGAGTCGCCCTCCCCGTCGCATGAACCGCAAGTCCTAACATCCTCCCCCACTGGAAGTCATTGTCATCCTCGACAATATCTCATCCTGGAAACCATCTGTCACCAAGATCACCATACCAAGGTATACACCTTATCAGTATGTCATACATCGGAAATCATCTCAATCCATGACCATCGAACATCCTGTCACAATCTCCACATGCTGCTCCCCATCGTGGAAGGTTGGCCCCTCCATCTCAAGCTACATGCTTCCTGCAACATCTCGTGCCAACCTCATCATGTGTCGTCCTCATGTGAACTTCTGCCATGATACTCCAACACAATGCCAACACATCTTAGTACAACGCTAGCCCCCATAGCTTGAACTAGTTGGGTAGCTAATCCAACTGTCATGCTCAAACCATGAGAATGCACATCCTCATGCCATCATCAGTTGTTTCTCAGGACATCCTATCACATCATCAACTCAATCAAGAATCCATCTCCATATAAGTGTAAGCCATGCTCAGGTCCATGAAGTAGTACCCATCTCATCTGCAACATGTTGTCCATGATGTCTGGTACTAATGTGCTGCATGAAATCAGCCACATCTACCCCAACATCATCATCCATATGTGTGCCTCCTCAATATGAAGAGACCATCTCATCGAACTCGACTCTCGATGTGCCACATCCAAGTCCATGAATCAACCTCCATCATATCTGCAATGTGTCATCACTCAAGTCTACCATAGAAGAAAAGTATACATCTGTCTCATCTATCCATGTGCTGCCCATTATCATAGATCAATCAGCTCCCATGTGTCAAAGGTGGTTAAGTCTCGGCTCAACCCATGCCCAAGTGTTGCCACCAAGGCATCATCATCGTTCTAACTCCATCACTCCAAAGTGTCTCATATCAATCCTCCACATCAAGTCACTCTTTCAAGCCATTCCCATACATGTACTTGAAAGTATGCACCCCATCCTACATCAAAGTCTCTGACCTCATCTCCTCAATGCATCAGATCCTCTAAGTTCACCATATATGAAGTCCCCAAAATTCACAACCTCATGCCATCATGAGCTCCATAAGCCATCCCCAATCAACATCTCAGTAAGCATACAAGTCTCAGCCCAAAGGTCTCTACAAGATTCCTCAGCTCTCCATGTAGTAGGAATGCTCCATAGTCTGCTCACAACTCCATCCAAGTCTATGGCCTTGTTGTACATAAGTGCACAACCTCTCCATCGATTCATAAGTAAAACATCTCCATGTCACATAAGCAAACCCACCTGCACAACATCCCTACCTTGGCACTCCTCATTGGATTCCCATAAGTGACACCTCTACAAGTGCTCCTGCACAATGTCTCTACATAACACTGCCATGCTCCATGTCTCCAACCTGATGTCCATGACTAAGTTGCCCATGTAGTCCAACCAAGTAGACCCATCACAACAATCGGTCATCCTCATCCAAGTCTGCAATCTTTGGTCTAGTGCACTCAGTCACCCAACCATATCATCATCACATGATTCTCTCCATCATAGCTCCCACACTAAAGGTTCCACTAAGACTATCTCTTGGTCTCGGCCATGAGAAGTCCATCCAAAAATAATCATACCCAAGAGTGTGCCCTCCAACCTATCCATGAGTCATGTTGGGCACTTAGCCAATTCTCCATGTGGCTAAAGCATGACCCAATCCTCCACAATGATCATCATGTTCCACCCTTGTCACGGGCCCTTGTACCTTCTATCATAAGGTCACAAACAACCCCAACAAGTCCTACAACAGTCAACGATCCTTGCTTCTCCATACAAGGTCTCATCATAGACATCCATAGTAAGATCCTCCTTAGCATCGACAAACTGATTTTGCTCTTCCCTGCATATGTTTCATCTACCAAATGCTCAAGTGAAACACAAGTATCAATAGTACTTACATCATCATCCTGAGGTTCCTCCATATGAGTATCCCCATCCATCCATGTTTGAAAACTTCACGATCCTGGTCCAACTTGATCGATCTTAAGTTCATCCTCCATCATTGTCACATCTGCAACATCCTTAATCATCACAACTTCCTCTTCCTTGTTAGCACAATCTACAACTTCATCTTGCTCCATTGTCCAACCAAGTTGAAGAAGTTCGTCTTCAACATTCTTTTCCAAGACTTCGAGTTCCTTTCAAATCCGAGGATTCTCTTCTTTCATCCGCTTCAACCTGTATAAGGTAAGCAAGAGCTTCCCTTCGATTCTTCCAAACCTGCCATGCCTTGTCATTCAGCTTGGTCCAAGCACGATGCTTCACCTCTGCTAAACTTGTTTCACCATTCACCTAAATCACCCTGATATTCCACCTGCTACCTGCAAAACTTGAACTCCCTTTCAAGTCTTCGGTCTTCATAGAATCAACTCCTTAATTTAGTTCACCAAATCTGATACCACCTGTCACGATAGTGTAGTGGGATCAGCACTTCATCGTCACCCCGGTCATCAGCCTGCTCTGATACCACCTGTCACGCCCCTACACCTGCGGTAGTCTTTCAACCGCTTATAACGAGGAGCAGCACTACCAATCGTTTTCTTTTCACTAACACTTACGATTGTAGACTATGCCTAACCACTTATCCTACTTAGTTTGTGTTTCGCAACCAAGTGATTATTAATGTTCCTCTATACCAATGAATACCCATACACATTCATTATCAATAGCAATTAACACATATATAATTGCACAATAGTATAAAGGGAGGGGCAACTCCCTGCAATATGAGTCTTCCCGAATCGATATATATAATCGTCTTTTACAAGTATAAGTTAAATCTTGGGAAACCCCAAATTTATACTTATTCAATTTTCAACTTCGGCAAACTCGATTTCCCAGCTCGTCAGCACCTTCTCACAGTCGCTACATGACTCACCAACCCTTCGTTCACCTCGTCGCATGATCGTGTTGTTTGCCCAACTTGGGTGTGCCTCGTCGTAACCAAGTCACCACACACGGGCGCCTCTGCATGAGTCACACCTCCGTTCACAATCTCAACACTTCACCATTTTCATCGTTTCGTTGTGCACAGCATGCCCTACCCAAGTCGCCCATCCGCACGATTCTTCGTTTCGGCATGCACGACGCTCCCTCGCCCAACCGCTGGTCTGCACGTCCACCTGTTCACCCAAGTCGCCACACAGCCACCTGTCTACACGTCCACCCAACTCGTTCACCCGAGTTGCCACACAACTTCGCCCGAACGACCTCACCCGGGTCGCCACACGACTTCACCCAGGTCGCCCAAACGACCTCACCCGGCTCACCTGAATGACCTCACCCGGTTCTACCTGAACGACTTCCTTGAATGACCTGAATGATTTTCTTGAATGACCTGAACGATTTTCCTGAACGACTTTTCTGAACAACCTGAACGACTTTCCTGAATGACTTTTCTGATCGACTTTCCTGAACGACTTTTCTGAACGACTTTTCTCGAACAACTTCCTCGAACGATTTTCCGAACGAGTTTTCTGCCCGAATTCCACCCATCGTGCGGGCTCATCCACGCACTTCAGAACTCCTTATTCGAACTCGTGTTGATTGAATGATGGTTGTTTGCCTCCAAACACCCTCCAATATATACAAGCGGGTGGTGGGTTATGTCACCCGGCCGACCCACACCAAATGCCCAAGCCGACCCGTTCAACATGTGTTGTCTCGCCCAAAAGGAGGGTCGGCCCACCCAACTCGTGGAACCTCCCCCTCAACTCGCCCAACACATTATAAACTCGTTTCTTGGTTGTTTCGTTTCATATTTCACACGCACTTCACACGGTGGAGTCACCCTGCCCGTTGCACGAACCACAGGTTCTAACACCATCCGTCAGGCAGACTCGCACAGGCTGCACGAAGTCTTGGTGACATGGGTAGGCAGGCTGCATGAAGGCGCACTCACCTACAGTTGGCAATATGGGTGGAGGGTCACACAAAGGCGCGCCCGCCTGTCAGTTGTAACTCGAGTGGAGGGACACACAAAGGCGCACCCACCCACGGTTGGTGATATAGGTGGATGGTGCACGAAGTCGCCCGCCCATCGGTTAAATGTGCGAGCCGAGGGTTTCACGAAGGCGCGCACCCACCGGTCGATTGTGTGCATGGGTGGAGGGCTACACAAAGGCGCTCGCCCGTCAGTTGGAAAACTTGGGTGGAAGGTGAATGAAGGCGCCCGCCCTATAGTGCGAAGGTGAAACGGTGAACTCGGGTAGGGGTGAAACAAAGGCACCCACTCGTGGTTGGAGTTTCGTGTGAGGTTGCACGAAGGTGTTGCCGAAGTGAAAATTTGGTTAAGTGTGGAATGTAAGAGTGACCACTGTGTAAGGCGTGCATGAGGTGAGCAGCTCGTTGGCAGGACACAAAGTCAGAATTTTGTCTAAGTATAAAACTTGGGGTTGCCAAGGTATACTTGTAATTTTATGAAAGTTGAAAATATATTGAAATTGGGCAGACTCTTATTCAGGGAGTTGCCCCTCCCTTTATATTGTTGCAATTGTGGTGTTTATGTATAATTGTTGTGGATAATGAATGTGTATGGGTGTTCATTATTATAAAAGCTAATAATAATACCTGGTGAAGAAAAATAAACTACGTATCGAATGGTTAGTCGTAGTCCATGAACATAAGCATTGGTGAAAAGAAAGTGTTGGGTGGTGCCGCACCTCGCTATAAGCGGTTGAAAGACTACTGCAGGTGTAGGGGCGTCACAGTTGGTATTAGAGCGGCTGATTCGGGCATTGAAGGTTGAAGCTGCTGACCTACACTACAAGTGCAGGTGGTATTTGAGCAGGGTTGCTCATGATGATGTGACAGTGGAAGCAGGTACTTGCAGGTGAAGGAAGTTGGTTTCACGTACAAGTGAGACAAGAGCTGGTTCAGTTTTGCAGGGAACTTGGTGAAGCTGGTGGATGGTCTATACTAGATCACAAAGAAGGAAGTTGTTAGCTAAAATGGCAAGTGAAACTCATGTTGTATCGGGTGAATCTAGCCACAATGAGATTGAGGCTTTCATAGAAAGAATATTGGAAAGAATGGAGGAATTGGAGTCTTACTGGACTACGAATATGACCTTAGTCATGAAAGATCAAGAGGCCAATGCAAAGATGAGGGAAGAACTCGATGAACTCCATACTCAACATCAGTACACTGATCTTAAGTGTACACAACTTAAAGATGAAGTCAAGGATATTGGAGAAGCAAGGGGCTGAGGTTTGGCAGAAATCTTGAACTTGCAGAAATCTCTTAATGAAGCGAATGATGAGATCACGGTGTTGAAGAAGGCCGTGAGACATAACTCAGGTGGAGGAGTGTCTCATGTGAAGATCAAAGAACCAGAATCTTACGATGGTAAAATAAGTGCAAATATTTTTGGTAACTTTCTCTGGGATATGGAGTAATACTTGGAACCCTTGGGTCTATCCGATGATGAGACAAGGGTGAAAGTAGCTGCTCAATTATTGACGAAAGATGCTAAGATGTGGTGGCAAAGGAGGATGGATCAGATTGCCAATGGCAGTGCTGAAGACATAACTTCATGGGATGACATGAAGAAGTCTTTGCAGACCCACTTCAGTCCTCAGGATGAAACATGGGAAGCAAGGATGAAGATTAAGTTTATTAAGTAGACAAGGAACCTACAAACATATCAGCGGGAGTTTTCAAGTGCAGTTCTGGAACTTCCTGACATGGTGGAGAGGGACAAGGTGTTCAACTTCATTATTGGATTGAAACCTTGGGCTCACAATGAAGTGAAGAGGCAGAATATTAAGACACTTAAGGAAGCTTTTGCTACTGTGGATCGATTGGTGGAGCATTATGACGAAACCTCTGATGAGAAAAAGAAGAAGTTCGATAAGATGAAAGAGAAGAAGAAGGATGATTCTTCGAAATTGGATGAAAAGACGAAGATGAAGAAACCTTTGAAGTGTTGGATATGTGTTGAACCACATACGGTGAAGAATTGTCATTCAAGACCGAAAGTGGCCGCTATTGCACAATCTAATACAAAGAAAGAAGAAGCTTATGTGGGGATGATGCAGATTCTTGGAGCTGTTGCTGCTACGGAAGTGGTCTCTCGGAGAGATCCTGAGAGGAATAATTTGGAGTATGTTCGAATGAAGGTTGGGGGTGCTGATGTCCTCACTATGGTGGATAGTGGGGCTACTCACAACTTCATGAGTGAAGATGTTGCGAGAAGGATTGGACTGAAATTTGTACCGGTGAAGGCACAAATGAAGATAGTGAATTCTCCTCCTAATTCTGTACTTGGTGTAGCTAAAACGGTGGACACAACACTAGGTAAGTGGAATGGGAAAGTCAACTTCACAATAGTGTGGATTGATGACTACGAAGCTATGCTCGGGATGGAATTATTGAAACAATATGATGTTATTGATTGTTCCACATTTGAAGAAGTTGTACATTTACGATGGAAGGGGAGATGTACCCATTGGTGTTCCAAACATTGGTGTGACCAGACTTGATTGTAAACTAGTAGTGATATAGATGGAGGATGAGAAGCACATGGATGGTATGTGTAAGCATTTTTCTACTATTGAGGCAAAGCTTACCGAGCAGTCATTGGTTATCAGGACACTATCTGATAGTATCTTGGATTTGTCAAGAAGGCTAGAGGAGGTTGAGGGTGATGATGACAAGGAGGTTTATGTGAGACCGAATGTCCATGAGGAGGATCGGGTTTCATATCTACAGAGGATGGAGATAGAGAATCCTGACAGATGGATTGAGCTTATTAGTGAGGGTGAGCCTTCGGGCTCTACTCCCTCTACATCTTCTTAGATGACATAGAAGATGGGGCTCATTGTTAGCTACTCATGGCAGTGAGTCCTTAAAATAGGTTGAGCAGGTATGACAGATGGTGCAGGAATGGTTTGGCATTATCATCATGACATGTTGCAGATGGGATGGAGTTTCCATGGACCTGAGCATGGGAGAGATTCTTGGTGAGTACAGGATGTGGCAGAATCTGAGAAAAGGCTGGTGTAGACATAAGGATGGACATTCTTATGATTTGAGCATGACAGTTGGACTAATCACCTGACTAGTTCAAGTAATGAGGGATAGCAGTGTACTAGAGAGATGTTGGCATAATGTTGAAGTATCTGACAATAGTTTACAGGATGGGATGACACATGGTGAAGACAGTTTTTTTACATATGTTGCATGGATGTTTGCAGCGTATGGACTAGTTGATATCATGGACAGAGGATGAGATGATTATCTTGATGAGATTATGATCTTGGTGGCAGGATGGTTATCGGGATGGCATATTGTTGAGGACGACAATGACTTTAGGTGGAGGAGGATGTAAGGAACTACGGTTCGAGCGACAAGCAGGACACACAATTTCATGCAAAGATAGGTGAGCTACAGCCAAACAGGCGAGCGTACGATGTGAAATGTGCATGGAGAAGGTTGGTTGGGTGAGTTTATACCATGGGGACGAGCTAAGCGAGTCACCCATGAGCCAACATGATGGACTTAAGATGAGGATGAGTTAAGGTGGGTGGTCTCGTGTGATGGGCAGGCCGACCCAACCTTTGGATGAGTTTTAAAAGTGAGGAAGGCGTCGACTGGACATGGTGAACAAGTCAGCCGGGTGGCACGACTCGCCCACCCACCATATATATGGATGGCACGGTTGGAGAGTTAGACATCAATCATACGATCAACGCGTTTAACCAAGGACGAGCTCAAGCTTCTAAGGAGTGCAAGGTGCAGGTTTAGCGTGGAGGAGCAGGTGTGAAGGTGCGGTTGAACCACAGGTCGATGCGCCCATCTTCCGAGCAGACTCGTACGAGCTACATGAAGTCTTGGTGACACGGGTAGGCAGGTTGCACGAAGGCGCGCCCGCCCGCAGTTGGCAATATGGGTGGAGGGTCACATGAAGGCGTGCCTACCCGTTGGTTGTAACTAAGGTGGAGGGCCACGCAAAGGCGCACCTGCCCACGGTTGGTGATACGGGTGGAGGGTGCACGAAGCCGCCCACTCGTCGATTAAATGTGCAAGTGGAGGGTTGCACAAAGGCACCCACCCATCGGTCGGTTGTGTGCATAGGTGGAGGGCTGCACGAAGGCGCCCGCCGTCGGTTGGAAAACTCGGGTGGAAGGTGAACGAAAGCGCCCCCCCCCCCAATAGTGCGAAGGTGAAATGGTGAACTCGGGTAGGGGTGAAACGAAGGCGCCCGCACGTAGTTGGAGTTTCATGTGAGGCTGCACGAAGGTGTTGCCGAAGTGAAAATTTGGCTAAGTGTGGAATGTAAGAGTAACCACCGTGCAAGGCGTGCACAAGGTGGACAGCTCGTTGGCAGGACACAAAGTCGGAATTTTGTCTAAGTATAAAACTTGGGGTTGCCAAGGTATACTTGTAATTTTATAAAAGTTGAAAATATATTGAAATCGGGCAGACTCTTACTCAGGGAGTTGCCCCTCCCTTTATACTGTTGCAATTGTGTTGTTTATGTATAATTGTTGTGGATAATGAATGTATATGGGTGTTCATTAGTATAAGGGCTAATAATAATACTTGGTGAAGAAAAATAAACTAAGTATCAAATGGTTAGTCATAGTCCATGAACATAAATATTGGTGAAAAGAAAGTGTTTGGTGGTGCCGCACCTTGCTATAAGCGGTTGAAAGACTACCACAGGTGTAGGGGAATGACACCGGTGACCCAACGCCCTACGGGGGTGTCTAGGTGATTCCAGGAATCAGCCCACCCTTTGCCCCACCCTAGCAGCCCAACAACCCTCAGGGATGGTGGGGCGATTGAGCCGTTGGGCCGCCAAGGATATTATTATTGTCAAGTTTCAAGGGGAAAACAAATTCAAGGATGTAGCTTACATGGTAAGATGTTTAAAATGTATATTTGATTAATGTTGAAAAATTCATTTATGTACAAGTTAGTTGAACTTGTACTATTTCATGTTACGGGAAAAATTCAAATCTTCTTAACCGTGAAGATCAACTATTTATAAATGATTGTGAGTTCATCCATATTGATAGTTGGGAAAAAGATGATAGCTATATGTCTATGATTTTTAATTAGGTAGATGGAAAGAGTCACATCCAAATACTGACTTATGATGTTGTTGTGAGAAAACTAACATACGAAGACAAAGAAGCAAAAGGAGAGATAGTTAACATATATCAAAAACCACAATTTTTTATTAACTATCTTATAGACATATGTTCAAGTGAAGGAGATTGGGTTCTGGATTTATTTTTTGGCTCAAGTAAGTGTTATTATATGGAATTGGATTTCAATATGTTATTTCTTAATTTATATGTCATTGTACTAATTTACTTCGTTATTTCTTTTGTGCTTGATAATTAGGTAGAATACTAGCATGTTGCCTTCAAAAAAGAAGAAATTGCATTGCCATTGAAAAAGATCCAATGCAGTGCAATTTTATTCATCAAAGAATTAATGCTCTTCAATTTCTTCCAGATGCAATGCAAGAAACTATGTTGAAGAAAGGGGACTTTAGTGAATCACATGTGGCAAAAAAGGCAAAGGAACCCCAACCACCATTACACGGAATAATTGGAAAGGCATACATTGGGAGATTCGCAGACATCAAAGATCCATCACAAGAGGAAAATGAGCAAAATGAAACAGAAAATATTGTGGACAAAGACAATGATGAAACTCTAGACAATGAATAGTTTGGATTATGTATCATTGTTGATTAAATTTAAGTTATGCTTGGAAATCAAGCTCATTTTTTGTAACTATTAACTAGTTATACTTGTAATGTTTTGACTTTGACATTTTATGAGAATAATAAGCACTCAATTAAGGTTGTTATGCGTTCAATATTTGTATTATGTGATTTTCGCATTAATTTTTATGTTAATCATTATTTTTTGAAAAAAACAGTGATTATTATTATTGTTTTTGACATGAAATTCATAAAAAGAACTATTATTTAACAATTTGTAGTTAAAATTTTCCTATAAAAATTGTGATTTTGACATGTCATTTCTAGCAAAAATTTACAAAAAATTATCAAAACATGTAGTTTTTTAGTTATATTTATGTTAAAAATGGTTATTTTTATGTCAATTGTTAAAAATTATTGTTTTTAGAGACAATTATTTCATGTGGATTGAAAATTTAATTAACGATGTATAAATATGTAGAATATCGAAAATTCAAAATATCGACCTTCTTATTTAAATACGCAAAACAATAAAAACCTCACTACAAAAAAAAGATGAAGAAGAAGATGACTTCAAAAATTATTAAATTTAGAAAATAATTATTTACATTTCATAGATCATAAAATTTAAAGTCAAAAAATAGGTCTTTTAAAAAAGGGCCTGATGTAGAATTACCACTTTTTTAAATCAGCATGAAAATCACTACCATTCTAAAATGAAATGTACATAAAAAAAAATTGAAGTGCCAAAAACTATGCTCTAAAAAAGACATGTGTGTTCTGCATCACCCCTTTTCAAAATCGGGTCACTTTTTTGCTTTCTCTACGAAACGGGTAATAGTATCAGTTTTCGTATCAAAGTTTACATTGTTTCCACTTGTCTTCCATGTGGGATAAAACTATGAATTAATGAGGTCAACACGGTATGTCGCAGTGAGCATGTAGCTTGAGATGGAAGGGCCAGCCTTCCACAATGGAGAGCAGCATGTGGAGATTGTAACAAGGTGATTGATGATCATGGATTGAGATGATTTTGTGATGTATGACATACCAATGGAGTATATGCCTTTGTATGGATATCTTGGTGACAGATGATTGCCAGTGGCGCGAACGGGCGAGCTATGTCCACGGTGGAGTCATGCGAAGCACTTGGAGAGATGTGCAATGAAGCTTGGCATTGGCATGTATATATGTCGTGTGGGTGGTATCGGGCACCCGACGAGCGGGCAGGCTGACGGGAAAACCACCACAGGGGTGTGCAATGCCAGGCGGGCTGACGTAGTGTTTGTGTGTTAAGCAAATGGACAAACGATGAAGTGGAAGGTCGGCCGGGCACATGAACGAAGGGCGAGCTAGCATATAAGTTAGCAGATGCGTGAAGTTGGAGATCATTCACTTGGCAACTCACATTCATACAAAGTGCGAGCTAAGGGTGGAAAGGTTCTGTGGATGGAGCATGCAGATGAGCTCACACGACAGGCGGAACAATTGACGGACGAGTCGGGCAGTGTGCATGAAAGTTGGTCGAGCGAACTGTGGAGGGTGTCCGTTGAACAATGCGTACAATATCTGGGCAGGCATGCACGACGGGTAGGTTGGGCGACCTATGGAGGGAATTGGGTGCACGAATTCGTGTAGTGTCGGGTGAGCGTGTGGATGGGCGACCCGGGTAGGTTGCGCCGTGCACGACGACACGAAGGTTGTGCGAACGGGCGGCCAGGTGAGGGCACACCATGCATGATAGTTAGGAAGAATAGTGACTTGTGTGGACGGGTGACCTGGGTAGGGCACATCATGCAAAACAAAATGGATAAGTGTTGAAACAAAAGTTGAAGTGTTGGTTTGGTGAAATGGAGGTGTGACTCGTGCGGAGGGCACCCATGTGAGGCAACACGGTTACGATGAGGCGCGCCCGAGTTGGGAAAACGAAACGATCATGCGACGAGGTGAACGAAGGGTTGGTGAGTCGTGTGGTGACCGTTCGGAGGCACCGACGAGCTAGGCAACCAAGTTTGCCGAAAGTTGGAAATTTGGCTAAGTGTAAATTTTGGGTTTCCCAGGATTTAACTTATACTTTGTAAAAGTGAAAATTATATATATTGATTCCAGCAGACTCATATTGTAGGGAATTTCCCCTCCCTTTATATTGTTGTGCATTTCTACTTGTATAATGATATTGATGATGAATGTGTATGGGTTTTCATCTGTATAAAGGACAAAGATAATACTTGGTAATGAAAATTAAACTAAGTACGAATGTTAGGCATAGTCCATGAACATAAGTATTAGTGAAAAGAAAGTGTTTGATGGTGCCACACCTCACTATAGTGTGGTTGGAAGATTACCGCCAGTGTAGGGGCATGACACTAGTGACCCAACGACCCGCGGGGGTGGTGGGACAATTTCGGGAATCACCCCACCCTCCGTCCCACCCCGGTGTCCCAACGGCTCGCGTGGGTTGCGGGGTGATTCCGGGAATCACCCCGCCCTCCGCCCCACCTCGATGGCCCAACAGACCACGAGGGTGGCAGGCAGATTCCAAGAATCACCCTGCCCTCCGCTCCACGCCTACGACCCAATGGCCCACGGGGGTGGCAAGGTGATTCTGGGAATCACCCCACCCTGGCAACCCAACGGCCCACAAGGCTGGCGGAGTGAATCTGAAAATCACCCCACCCTCTACCCTACACCAGCGGCCCAACAACTCTTGGTGGTGGCAAGGTGATTCCGGTAATCACCCCGTCCTCTGCCCCACCCCAACAACCCAACGGCTTGCGGGGGTGGCAGGGTGATTTTGGGAATCACTCCACGCTCCACCCCACCCTGACTGCCCAACAACTCGTGAGGGTGGCGGGGCGATTCCAAGAATCACCCTGCCCTCCACCCCACCCCAACGTCCCAACGGCCTGCGGGGGTGGCGGGGTGATTCCAGGAATCATGCTGCGCTCCACCCCACGCCAACGACCTAACATCCCGTGCGGGTTGGTGAGAATCACCCCACCCTCCGCCCCACCCCGGTGACCCAATGACTCGTGGGGATGTCTAGGTGATTCTGAGAATCACCCCACCCTCCACCCCACCTTGGTAGCCCAACGACCCTCGGGGGTGGCAGGGCGATTCTAGGAATCGGCCCATCACCCCAGCGAGCCGTTGGGCCGCCGGGGTTATTATTATTGTCAAGTTTCAAGGGGAAAACAAATTCAAGGATGTACCTTACATGGTAAGACGTTTAAAATGTATATTTGATTAATGTTGAAAAATTCATTTATGTACAATTTAGTTGAACTTATACTATTTCATGTTGCAGGAAAAAGTTAAATCTTCTTAACCATGAAGATCAACTATTTATAAATGATTGTGAGTTCATCCATATTGATAGTTGGGCAAAAGATGTTAGCTATATGTCTATGATTTTTAATCGGGTAGATGGAAAGAGTCATAGCCAAATACTGACTTATGATGCTATTGTGAGAAAACTAACATATGAAGACAAAGAAGAAAAAGGAGATATAGTTAAAATTTATCAAAAACCACAATTTTTGATTAAATATCTTATAGACATATGTTCAAATGAAGGAGATTGGGTTCTGGATTTATTTTCTCGCTCAAGTAAGTTTTATTATATGGAATTGAATTTCAATATGTTATTTCTTAATTTATATGTCATTGTACTAATTTACTTCGTTATTTCTTTTGTGCTTGATAGTTAGGTACAACACTAGCATGTTGCCTTCAAAAAGGAAGAAATTGCATTTCCATTAAAAAAGATCCAATACAGTGCAATTTTATTCATCAAAGAATTAATGCTCTTCAATTTCTTCCAGATGCAATGCAAGAAATTGTGTTGAAGAAAGGGGAATTTAGTGAATCACATGTGGCAAAAAAGGCAAAGGAACCCCAACCACCATTACACGGAATAATTGGAAAGACATACATTGGGAGATTCGCAGATATCAAAGATCCATTACAAGAGGAAAATGAGCAAAATGAAATAGAAAATATTGTGGAAGAAGACAATGATGAAACTCTAGAGGACAAAGAGTTTGGATTATGTGTAATTGTTGATAATTTTAAGTTATGCTTGGAAATCAAGCTCATTTTTTGTAATTTTTAATTAGTTATACTTGTAATGTTTTGACTTTGACATTTTATGAGAAGAATAAGCACTCAATCAAGGTTGTTATGCGTTCAATATTTGTATTATGTGATTTTCGCATTAATTTTTATGTTAATCATTATTTTTTAAAATAAAGTGATTATTATTATTATTTTGACATGAAATTTATAAAAAGTACTATTATTTAATAATTTTTAGTTAAAATTTTCCTAAAAAAATTGTGATTTTGACATGTCGTTTCTAGCAAAAATTTACAAAAAATTATCAAAACGTGTAGTTTTTTAGTTTTATTTATGTTAAAAATGGTTATTTTTATGTCAATTGTTAAAAATTATTGTTTTTAAGAGACAATTATTTCATGTGGATTGAAAAATTAATTAACGATGTAATAATATAATAATAATATCCATTTTTAAGGTCACAGCCAAGCCAGACACCAAATTGGTGTATGAGACCCCCTTGTTTGTGGACAAGGGACCCACCTCCGTGCAGCGATTTTGACTGCTAAGTCTACGAAGGCATACATACTCTACCCCCCTCTAGTTTTGAACCTGTGACCTCTTAGGAGGAAACACATGCTCTTAACCATTAGGCCCACTCAAGCTGTATAAACATGTAGAATATTGAAAATTCAAAATATCGACCTTCTTCTTTAAATATGCAAAACAATACAAACCTCACTACAAAAAAATAAAAATAAAAGAATAAAAAAAAACAAGAAAATATGAAGAAGAAGACGACTTAAAAAATTATTAAATTTAGAAAATAATTATTTACATTTCATACATTACAAAATTTAAAGTCAAAAAATAGGTCTTTTAAAAAACGGGCCTGATGCAGAATTACCACTTTTTTAAATCAGCATGAAAATCACAACCATTCTAAAACGCAATGTACATAAAAAAAAAAATAAAGTGCCAAAAACTATGTTCTAAAAAAAACATGTGTGTTCTGCATCACCCCTTTTCAAAATAGGATCACTTTTTTGCTATCTCTATGAAACGAGTAATAGTATCAGTTCTCGTTTCAAAGTTTACGTTGTTTCCACTGGTCTTCCATGTGGGATAAAACTATGAATTAATGAGGGTTTTGAAATCCTCCCACTTAGTCACTGGAGGTTCTCCCTTTAAACTCAGGGTTTCCGTGTGGTTCTCCCACTAAGTCAGTGCAAGGCCCTCCAATTTCATCCATGCGAATGAGATCTTCTACCCTTCCTCAATTTGATGGAAATTGAAATAAAATTTCAGTTGCTGCAACTAGTGGTTCAACTTCAGAGCATCAGCCTCGCCATGTTATGGCTTGATATTGACTTTTTCTTCCACTTTAAATATGGATTGGTTCACGACACTTGAACTTGGTTTATCTTTTTCAGGTTCTTTCTTCGGCTGGTTATTTGCATCTTCCCAATCTCCTGATCCCCCTTATGATTTGTCCCCTGCATTCGAACCCCTTCTTCTCCAAATATCCCCGGCTTGTTTCTTAGGGCCCCCATGAGGAGGTTTACATTGCATTTTATATCCGTGACTTGTTCTTCAAGCCATGAAAACCTCACCTCTACAGGATCACGAGGTTCATTTACAGATTCGTCACCCGTGATTAGGGTTTTACAATTTTCGGCCTAGCTGATTTAGATCCCTGCAATCTCCACAAAATACCCAAAGAAACCTGCTCTAACACCAAATGATCTATAAACTATCGTGGATATTCCATTGGATATTTTGTCACAATAGATCTGATAATATTATATTAAAAATTTGAGATTCTACACTATTACAATTTTATTTAATTTCTAGAATTGTAAAATTAATTGTAATTAGTGCATGCATGTAAAAGTAAATCAAGAAGAAAAGTAGAGAATGAAAAAATAATCACACACGCACAGATAATACACAAGATATTCTCTCTAGGAAACCCTTTTGGGAGAAAACCCAACTAGAAGGTGAGTCTGCTTTGCTGTCCTTCTCTGTTTGGAAATATGGTTGCAGATACAAAGAAGTAATGTCTGTGGCCTGTGGGCTGCTACAATGCACAGATCCTCTCTATGTGCTCTACTTCCTATCTCTCCAGGCTATCTTTGCTCAACTATGGAACAATTTCTATCTCTCTATGGATATCTACCTACTATCTCTCTATGGCTATCTACCTCCTATCTATCTATGGTTATCTTTTCCCTCGAAAGAATGGAATGCCTCTTCCCCCTAGTGGCCCGGTTATAACACAACTCGATAGCCTACTAGTCGTTAATTTTGACTACATCAACTCTTAACTAAAGTTACAAAATAGACTCTTCTAGATTCTTTTACATCACAAACACATGAATAGCCCCTTTTCCATGAATAATGGGGGCTGATGCAGCATCCTCCCAAACTATAGGTGTGAAAATAGGAAGGTCAACTTCTAAGTGGCATAACTTTTGGATAGAGACTCCGATTGAAACAATTCGTATGTCGTTGAAAAGCTTTCTGTGTGTAGAATAGAATGAAATGGTGGCATTTTGTAGCGGCAAATTTTTACCCCCAAAAAACATCATTTGATGCCTCAAAATGCTCTCGAAAGTTTTTGGACCCCGTTATGCCAAACTGGGTCCCGCTAGTGAAAACAACCCCATGAGATGATTCCTCTACTTTTTCCATTCTAAATGCATGGATATGGAAGAAAAATAATATAATGATCCAATTCGGATGAAGATAGCTAGGTCCATGTCGTGGATCCATACCCATGATCCCTTCTATTCGGATGGTTGTGTCCATGTCGTGGATTCATGTATTGTTAGATGCCTATTCATAGATGTATTAGGCATACTTACATCAGAGATTTCAGATATATTGTATTATTCTTGATTTTCAAGTCTCCTAATGGTGTTTTTATGGGTCCTTTCCTTGACTTGTAAATATTTTCACCCATCACTTCCGGTTCCACCTT
Source organism: Pinus taeda (assembly GCA_000404065.3). Taxonomy (NCBI): domain Eukaryota; kingdom Viridiplantae; phylum Streptophyta; class Pinopsida; order Pinales; family Pinaceae; genus Pinus; species Pinus taeda. The sequence goes on from APFE031365760.1 coordinate 38,215, forward strand.
CATGCTTCAAGGGGCATCTGTTACAAGGTATTTTGTCACACTTCCCATCCCGTATCTTGAAGCATCAAAATGACGAAATATGCCAGTGTATTCACCATGAAACATATACAGAAGCATCCCTAAAGAAAAGAATAAAATTTTCCCTAAAAGAGTTTTGAAGAAACTTTCCTAAAAACCTAGTTTTCAGGATCAACGCGCTTTGCACCATTGGTGACCCGTGCTGGTAACTTGGTGCACTATGCTGACCTAACACTGCCATCATGGATTTTATCAGGAAAAATCACATTTAACCTCTTCAGGTTGTTTTTCCTAAAGTGGAGAAGAATCTTCTCTTACTATAAGTCTCGAGAACGACGAGCTAAGGGTTAGAGCGAGATATCCCATTCTTGGTCCTTGATCCTACATTCATGGATATTTCCCTTGAGTTGTGGAACCTCTCCCTCCTTCTATGGATCCTTAACTCCCTTCCTTCCCTATAAATGAGATCCCTACTATCCCAATTGGTTGACTATTTCTTGGTTGCCTTCCTTTGCTGAAACTATGCTTAAATACTGCCCATTTTTCTAAGAGAAAGGAGTGCTTGAAGGTCTTGGCGAGGACTGGGAAACTCATCTAAAGGAGGCTTCCAACATCAAGGCTTAAGTGGTTTTATCCTTCCTTTACTTTCTATTAATAATACATTATGTGTTTACTTTCCATAAATGTGTATATCATTGCTCATTTAGTGTGATACTCCTTGATCTGTCACATAGTTTATGTTAGAATGAATTATGATATGTATGGTTTTGTCATCTTTGTTTGATCTTACTTGCAGGTATTCATCCACAATGGCGTAGAGAGGATTGAACTTGGAAGCGAGAAGAACGATGACGACATCAATGGGTGATAGCATTAGAGTGAGGTAGGTCATCTATCCTCCTTTGCATTTGCTGATATAAATTAGGAAAGTTTACATATATTTGTCTAATTTGTTGCTAGATACTCCCATAGAACTAAAGGGATCATTTCTATCTGCAGAAAGAATTGCCTGCACAACATTGGAATGATTCCAACCCAAAGCATAGGATAATGAAAGGAACAATTCTTTTTGGGGCTACAAACTATTGTTAAAAATAGTGTCAACTTTTGACCATGATGGCAATACCAAACTTGCATTTGAAAACATGTAAGGGACCCAACATAATAGATTATAATGTTGTGACCTGAAAAAGATTATGATTGTAAGAAGTAGGGTTGTGTCAAATGAAACCTTGTGAATGCGTAGAGGCACATGTTGAATGGCAAGAACCAATTAACCAACCATACAATGGAGAAAAGGGCACACGAAGAGTAGCGTATGGTGCACATGGATTGTGGAAGGGAAACTTAACGTTCCATCAAACATTAACTTCTAGATTCTTTGATTGAAGGTAACGCCACAAGTGGTGAAAATATCACTGCCCATGAAATAGGACAAATACGCTAGCGCTGAAAGACTAAAGGCCACGAGTCAAATAAAATTAATATTATTATCAAATACTACAAGTATTTCCCTTTAGACAGGGTTGTCATGTAAACACTATTCGTTCTGCTTCTATGGGTGCAAGACCTTCAGTTGTGTGGCATGGATGCATGCAAAAATGCTCACCTAGGAATCCAAAGCACATGTTAAGTCGAAGCCATGAAGATTGCATAAAAAATTCAAGCTAAAGTTTCAATAATGTGTCAATGTAAAGGCAAGAAGCATACATTGGTCTAAATTTGGAAAGCATTGCAGCATTTCATCTCGAAGATCTGACCAGCGCTTCCATCACTCACGACAACTATGTGACCGATTTGGGAAGTCAGTAGTGCAGGCCTCACTTGACATGGAGAATGAAAATTAGAAGTTTAACAATCAACATAATGTTTTTTTTGTCATATTTGTTAGTCAATATGACATCCCAGGAGGTCATAGTGTAGTTGTTCCTTTGCCATGATGCTTGAGAAAGGATCCTTACAAGATTTACATTACGCCTAAGTAGTGAAGTCTAATGGAAAGGATGCATTCTTGATTGTAATACAAAAAATAATGAGACCACTAAAGAAATGTCCACCTGCTATTAGACCTTACAATCATCCATTGAGAACAATTTGGAATTCTATACTGGAAGATCTTATGGATTGGATATCACCTTGATAGTTCTAAGATGATGAAGATTTCTCCACATGCTGAGGAGCGCAAAAAATGCAGAGTCATTTTAAATTCACTATCACAAGGAACAATGGCCATTTAAGTGTCAGACTAGTAAAATGTGGCGCTAGTAGCTTATCAGGAATAATTCCTAAAAAGGCTAGCATACCCAAGGAAGTTTATGCAAATGACATTCACAACAATAATAGCCACTGAAATGGGTGAGTAACAGAGCAAGTTTTGCAATGGTCACGAAATCACTTTTTTTAAGATTCCAAGAGACATCCTCATAATGTGACCTATCGATACTACGACCATGTGACTAACCCAGACATATCCCTCACCAACAATCTCTAGAGAGACACACTTTTGTTCTACGATCTCTCCCAAAGTCACAAGATCGCAATTGTCAACCTCGACAAAATGACCAGAACTGTGACCTAACCCAAATGCAATTATGTGACTTTCCTAAGTTGCATCCCTCTCCAATGGCCTCTCCACAGTCATAAAATTGCACCTGAGATCCTCATTTACAGGTTGAAAGTGAGATCTCATCTATAATGCGATGGTGTGACCTCCAAGGTGGCTAAGGCACATAATCGCACTTGGAAAAGTCAGTATCAAGTGTGACCTATCTTCTTATACAATCATGAGACCTGTTATCACCATGTGACTCATCTTCACCTTGCCCCCTTGTGATCCATCCTCCTTGTGTGACTTGTTATTCACTCTCAATTCACAACTTCCTATTGTTTCCTTTGCATCTATAACCAGTTAACTACGCACAATGGCATCTCTACAGAGTGTTATATGGACAAATTGAAAGCTAAATGGTTAACAAGGATGCAACTACATGCAAAGAAGCTAATTAAGCGGTCAACAATCAAAAAGGAAATATCCTTGTAAAAGGGATGGAAGATAACGATGATGAACAACCCATCACCAACATTCATGACAATGAACTCTTTCTTTTCCCTCAAAATGATCATTCATCAATTTAATTTTATTATTTGTAGTAATTATTTCTTTTCTTGTCCACCATATTTTCATCTTAAGTTTTAATTGTTGATTGTGTGCGTGTAGGATTATGGAGCATGTTTTCAAAAGGGAGACTCATTGCAATTTTCTCCAAAGGGTTGTGATCATTGAACATCAAAGCAAAGCCACATGTTAATTAGTGGGATAGTTTAATCTAAGGATTACACTTGAGTAGCAAATGTCAACATTGGAGACCCCTACATGTCAATGAAACTCGAGTAATACATATTTATGACTTGACTTGGTGAGAGCCATTGAAGCCGAAGGTGATGTGAAGGCTTTTGATCTCTTCAAGTTGCGTCAATCATAAATTGAGAGGAAAGGGCACAAAGTGTTGATTCACATGAAGAAATCTAGGGTTCTTACAAGAAGTTATGAAAATAGGGTTTTAGCAAATAAACAAACTGGCTCCACATAGATGATCAAGGCACTATGTCAACCATAATGGCATATGTCATAGTAAGAAAATGGTCATTCAATGCAAGCTAATGAACCATACAATTTTGTCTTATAGTTTGGCAACTGCATCGGCAAGGAGCATTCTATGGTTTCCAAGAACCCTCTACATCTTCCTCTTCTCTTTCATCTTAATGTAAATATTTCTCATAATAATCTTAGTGGCTATGCTACAACTAGTGTGAGCATGTAATAGTCATCAAGCGTGAAAGAGAAGTGAGGAAGCTCAAGAGTCATGAGGGTAGTTGAAAGGTCGCTGGAGAATGTGAATAATCTCCTCATTTCCATAAATATACCCTCATGCCTAATTTTACAAGACTTTTAGCACTTGAGCTAGGAGTAGTAGTAGATAGTTGATTTGCGCTTGAGAGCTAGAGGCACTCTTCTCTTGGAAGCTAGGAGGGTGAGTTGAAGTGAGGCTAGGGTTTTGCATTGGGAAAGAAGCCCATGTTCCACTATTGAGCATTGACAAATTGCAAGATATGTACTTGAATCTGCAACAATATTAATAATATGTTCTTCATGTTTGGTACTGATTCCCATGCTTACTCATGGTGGTTGTATTGGTTGTCTGATATTTTCATTGTATTTGTATGTACGCTTTCATACACGCAATATCTTATGGATTGGTTTGTAGTTGTTGTATGTATGTTTTCTTTCAAATCTTTGTTTACTTATTCTACGCCATGCCAGTGATCGATTGTGAACTAATTTACAATTAACCTGTGGTATGTTCTTGTTCATGTGTTTGATTGGGTTTTGGCTCATTGATCCTTCTCATGACATACCTCTTCTTAATGTTGTTGTAACTTTCCTACGCCTCTTTCTACAGATTGTTAATCTTGGGTTGAATTTGTTTCATTGTCTGGGTATTTCATTCTTTTCTTCACTCTGACATCGTTTCATTTGGTAGCCAAGAGCAAAACATTCATGGTGGCAATCAGGTTCACATATTAGATGGGGCTCCTATCCCAAACGGTGTGCTACCCCGGCTCAGCCACCAAGGGGGCGTGGGCCAAGGCACCCACCCTAGCCGATGACCCCTTGGCACCCCCACCAAATCACCAAGAGGCCACGAGCCAAGGCAAGCACCTTGGCCTACGACCCCTTGATGTTTCGGTGGGGGTGGTAAGCTAGTTCCCATAATTGTCCTGCCATCCACCCCCACCCAACAGCTAAGGGGTCATGTGCCAAGGTGGGTGCCTTGACCCACGGCCCCTTGGTGGCTTTGTGAGGGTGGCAGGTCGATTCCTGGAATTAGCCTGCCACCCCTGCCCAACGACCAAGGCGCTATGGGACAGGGTGGGAATCCTCACTTAGCGGCTAAGGGGTCACTAGCTAGGGCGCTCACTTTGGCCTGCTACCCCTTGGAAGCTCGGTGAGGGTGGCAAGTCGATTCCTGCCTTGGCCCGTGACCCCTTGACAACTAGGCAAGGGTGGCATGTAGAGTTTACTATATATATATATATATATATATAATATATATATATATAATATATATATATAATATATATATATATATAGATATATAATAACTTGCAGGGGTTTGAATTTCATCATTTTTGGATTATTTTTTGTTATTTAAAAAAAATATGTTGTTTGTGTTTTTTTGTTTTTCTATACAAATTTTATATTTGATTTTTTTGTCATTTTAAATTTTTTTTCAATGTTTTAATTTAATTTTTTACTATTTTTGGGTTATGATTTTTTTTTTTTAGTGGTTGTGTCAATGTTCGAATAACATCTTGGCCCCAATATGTGTCAAATTTATAGTTGGTTTTTTAGTTTTCATTACAATGAATCAAGTTCGCCTCCACTATGTGTTAACTTGATGGTTGATTTTTAAGTTTCAATTGTAATTGGTCAAGATGCCCCTACTATGTGTCAATTTGATGGTTGATTTTTTAAGTTTTTGTTGCAATGTGCCAAGTTGTCTTAGGTTAAGATTTTAAAAGAACTATATTTTATCATTTGGTATAATGACTTTTTGATTTAGGTATTTATTTTCAAGGTTTAATTTATTCATGATATTTGATTACAAAATATGTTGAAAATCTAAGGTTTGTTATAGTCATGATATTTGTTTTTAATTCCATGGCTGAAAAAATGTAGAAATTTTAAGGTTTTGGAGTCATGATATTTTATCTTTTACACTATGGTTGAAAAATGTCAAAATTATAATGATTTTTCAAATCCATAACATCATGGTTAAAAAGTTTTGGAAATTTTAGGTTTTTTGGAGTCATAATATTTTCACAGGGGCTTCACTTAATGAACCTTTGACCTATCATGTGTGCTCATGGAATATTAAACAATACCCTTAATTTGACTACATATTGGAAACTACCTCTAAAAAACACAATATTTAACCCCCTATCAATACAAACCCAATAAACCTTCCCAATTTAAAATACCCCTACTTTCACTAGATATTGTAGGTATCCATTTTTCATTAGCATTTTTTATACCCCTTTATATTTTTCATTAACTTTTAACTCCATTTTTTGTATCTTTCAATATAAAAACCCTTTATCCCCAATATATTATGTCAATTTTCCCTCAATATATATCCCCCAATATGAACCCATGTGGTATGGTGTTTCTCTGCTAGTGAAGTCCCCATATTTATTTTATCTTCAACGTATTGTTGAAAACTATTGGAATTTTAAAGATTTTTGGAGTCATGATACTTTATTTTTAATGTCATTGCTAAAAAATGTTGGAATTTTAGCCAAAAAAAAAAGGTTGATACCAACATCAACACTTTTGATTTCAGGGTGTTTTTTGTGCAAAAAAATGGTTTTTATTGTCATTTTTAAAAAATGTTGAAAATTTACCCTGAAAAAAAAGTCATTCCAACATACACACTTTTCTTTTTAGGTTGGTTTTTAATGTTTTTTGGGGGTTTTTTGGTTAAAGCTCATTTTGAGGTTATAGTTCCTATTTGATTGGTAACTTTGTTGATATTGAATAGTCAACAAAATTCCTCCTTTCATTTTAATAATATTTAAGATGCAACAAACACTTCAATTGCCTCTACCTTTCCTTACAAAATAGTTCCCATTAAACAAGGATTATGCTATCTAGGATACAATCTCAAGTCTAGTTGTTATTCAGTGGAGGATTGGTCTTGGTTGATAAACAAATGTTGAAAAGCATATCAATAATTGGTGTTATAAATGACTCTCCATAGGTGCTAGAGTGATCTTGGTTAAAGCGGTTCTTGAGAGCATTCTTGTATCTTGGCTTTCTCTATCTAAGATTCCAAAATCTACTACTAGGAAGATTTGACAAAGTATATCTAATTTCCTTTTGACTGGAAAGAAACAATAGGATGGAATGCGTTTGGCGAAATGGGACCTACTTTCTCAGCCCAAAAACTGTGGGGGATAGGGATTCAAAAATTTACATTGGTTTAGTATCATGCTAGCCATGAAGAGAGTGTGGAGGGGCATTACAGGCACAAGCTTTTGGTGTCATATAATTAAGGATAAATATCTACATAATAGGCCTTTCTCAAAGTGGTTGGGGTCTTTCAATCCAAGGATAAACAAAATTTGGTTCAAATATATGGAGAGGCTTGGTGGAGGCCCACCCTAGATTTCGAGTGGGCAGGCTTGGAGAGTTGGAAATGGGCATCTTGTCACTCTTGGTAAAGACTCCTTTATAGGCGGTACCACTCAGGAAGGTTTATCTCTAACCCACATTGCTTGTCTCAATGCATAGTGCATCTTCCGACTATGCCATGTCTTGTGGTTCCTCCAACTGGTTCCTCCATTTGGTGGTTGGAAAGAATCATCATCTCTAGGACTGTAAGGCCTTTTGGCCTCAAATGGTACACATTTACAAAACTCCTTAAGTCAAACGATCTTTACTTGAAGAATGAACATGATTACTTAATTTGGAGATGGAATGCCTACAATGGCCAGATCACTAACAAATTTGCTCACCACTCAATTTTTGCCTCTTTCTTGTCTCCTAGGATTAGGTGGTGGAATAGTGAAACTAGAAATGGCCAATTCCACCAAAACTTAGATGCTTCATCTGGCTATCCCTGGAAAGTCATATACTTACATGGTATAATTTGATTCGAAGAAGCTTCAACGGTCCTAATAGGTGTTGTTTATGCCATAGAAATGTTGAATGAGTGGACCATCTTTTTCTTAGTGTACTTGCTCGAGAACTTTATGGGAGGTTTTATTAGTAGCACTCAAAATCTAAAATCCTGATCCCCTCTCGTCTCTAGAGATTTGCTTACAATGGTGGGACAATTAGATGGGCCTCTAAAAATTTGTTCCTATTTTTGTTGCTTAGGGCATCTGGAAGGTAAGTAACCTTCTCATATTTAAAGGGCGAACCATCACTCTCCCTAGTATTTTTCACAAATTTTACGCGTTTTTAAGAATTACTCAAGGCCTTCATATCCCAAGAGGATCAACCCCTTATGTTATCTTCCATGCCCATTCTTTGTAAATGTGAGTTTCTTTGATGGAGCCTCACATAATGGTTCTTGTGGAAGGGGGCCTTTCTTCAGCTTCTAGGGGACCTGCCTAATCTCATATAGACCGATTTTGGATTAGGTTCTAACACTAAAGCTGAAATTTGTGCTTGTTGGGCACTATTGCATGGTGCGGCCTCCTTAAACATAGAATATTTACAGGTCTTAGGAGATTCAAAGAGCGTTATTGACTGACTTGCTGGGAGAATTGGAATTTAGACCCTTGATCTACAATTTTGGATGGATCAGATCATGAAACTTAAAATCCAATTCCAGTTCCTTGTTTTCCAGCACATTTATAGGGAGTAGAACCATAAAGCCAATATGCTATCTAAGAAGGCTCTCTTTGTCACAACTAGGCACATATATCTAGAGAAGAGATAGGAAGATCGGGGGCATTGCCTAGGGAAGACTAATATTTCAGATGACCAACTAGTTTGGATGGAATAACACTGGAATCTGGCCACTCCTTTCCTTTTTTGCTGCACTTTCTAGACATGTGTGAGACCTTTATCTTCAGAGTATTGTTGTATTTTGTTTCTAAATGCATGGACTGTAGTCACCTTGGATACAAACGGTCTTTTTTTGTTTGGGACATTATCGCCACATCATATGAATAATTGTATTCATGATGTATATGTTATGTATTACTTTGAGATATATATTATGTGTTGACAACTCTTAAATCTATACTCTTTTTTCTGATAATAAAAAATGATGAGAAACTGTTTTTTCTAGTAACAAAAAATAATGATTTTTTCCCTTAGATAAACAAACTCCCTCATTTAATGTATTTTCTTGCCCCACTCTTCTACCTAACACCTTCCTGCATTTTCTTCCCCACTCTTCTACCTAACATCTTCCTGCATTTTCTTGCCCCACTCTTCTACCTAACATCTTCTTCCCCACTCTTCTACCTAACATCTTCCTGCATTTTCTTGCCCCACTCTTCTACCTAACATCTTCCTGCTCACCATCTAAATAACTTGTTCACATAACACATAAAACCATACTATACTTGTGCCTATATATAATAATTGCATTGAATCGATTATAACAACAATTTATACAGTTTATACCATCAACTTAACCTAATGAATTTAACTCTTCTTCATGGGACGTTTACCGATATCGGTGATCGAAGATTGAGAATTAAAACAATTCAAGTTTTAACTTGTCTTGTCCAAAAAAAACTATGGACGAACATTCTGACCGATTAAATAATTTCTACCAATTCTTCAGATTCAGTTTGGATTTGATCAGAGAGGACTTTCGAACATATAAATAAATTTATATTTTTACTAAATCATAAATTATAAAATAATTATATACCTCTCACCACTCTCAATAGCATAACATTTAATTAAAACAATCAATATCAACATCTCTCAAACCCAAAAACATCTAGTAGGCCGTTGGTCATGAGACAAACCCTACGGGAATTACACTTTCAGAGTACCCGAACCATGCACTTGTGTCAATTATGTTTCCACATATTTATCAGAAACCAATCCCCAGAAGGATAATTCTCATTCATTGTATTGATATTTGAACTTTTGTAGCTTCCACTTCTATTCACCAATTTTGTCAGGAGACAACCCAGTTGACGATGGCGACGACCCACAGTACCCTGAAATTCTTCTCGAGCCATGCACGTCTATCAACCAAACTTTCATATTTTTATTAATTTATCTCTCATCCCGATGAGTATGATATTGATTCATGGTACTGAACCATGCAATTTCTTCCACGAATCTGAAACTTCTGATCAATTCATGAGACAATGCTGCTGATTCATAGTACCTGAAGTTCAAATTACAGTTTTCTGCAGCAATTTTAATGTTCGAAAAAGACAAGTAACAGACAAAGCCGATGAACATAACGCTGATTCGTAGTACTTGAACTGCCAACCTATTAGTACTGTCTCTGCACAGTACACAGACACTCGCGGTACTGCGGTAAAATTCCAATCTGCTCAAGCCATAAAACCGACGAACACAAAACCCAAAACTAATTTTACAAACAGGTTTGAAAATGAAAATCCAATTTCAGAACACAATTTCATCTGGGCATTGTACTGAGAGGCCACAATTTTGACTGAGGGACAAATTTTTCTAGTGAAAAAGTATTTCAGGAAATTTGTTTGTGGGAGTGTTTCAGCTTTAAATCAAGCAAGTATTTCAGGAAATTTGTTTGTGGGAGTGTTTCAACTTTAAATCAAGCACTATCAAGAACTTTCACCACCCAAAATTTTAAAACTTTAACAACTGAAACCAGGATTTTCAAAATTTCTGCCATATTTTTAGAAATCATTCCAAATTGTGGCCACTGGCCTGTTTAAAGTACGCGATCTCTATGTACAGTCGACCGGTTAGCGTCTTATGATGTGATGTGACGCAACCCGCCGTCTGCGGTATTTGTATTTCCATTGTCTCTCTAAAGCGCAATGAATGCGTACAGTTACGTTAAGATCTGAATTGAAAGCGTACTGTGCGGCAGAAAGAATGACGGCCGTCACCGGGATCGGACCACACTTGTGCGCCGCAGACCGAAAAGCTGAATGCTGGTAAAGATCTTCTCCGGAAAACGATTTGGTGGCTGCGCAATCCAAATTATGAGGAGAATCGCCGACCGTCGCTGCCGTCGGGGCCGGGCTGCGTTGCCAGTCTGCTAGCGACGGCGTCGAAGCATTTTTGTCGCCTTCGACGACAGTCCAGCGGAAGGTATGAAGATACAAAAGTCAGCGTGTTTGGATTCCGTCAAATCATGTTGGCCCCGAGATCTCTAATCGTAACAATAACGATGATGGAATTGCGAGGAGGGAGGCCTGGAATTTCAGATCCTTCCGTTGGGCAACGTATCGTTTTGTTTTTTTTTTCATTTTTCATATTTTTCATTTTAGGTTGTAAATTTGTGAGTGTGATTTTTTACAGGGATAGAATTTGATGGATAAATTTTTTGTTCTGGGGTGATTTGCTGGTCAAATATGGTTAAAAAAAGTACAAAACTGTTAAAATTTTTATCATAAATGTACAAAACTGTTAAGATTTTTTGTTGAAACTGTAAAAACTAGTCTGGAGGTGTAAAAACCATCAAATTTGAGTCTGTTTTGAAATTCCAACTCTACTTTCAAATTCACTTTATCTCAAAACTCTTTTTCAACTACTATCTCATTTCAATTTCCATTTATTTCCTTATGTTTTGTTTTTTCCTAAATTAACATATGTGTTTTTCACTGTACTTTAAAAATTTAATAAAGCTTTTCAGCCTTTAAAAATTAATAATTTTTATTATGTACTTAAATTTTAACATGAGAAAGACACTAAAAATAACATATAGAAGAAGATAAAAATCGTCCACTACCATTAGATGAGACATATCTTCTAGAAATGTTTAACATCTCTTGACACTAAAAATAACATAGAGAAGATGATGAAGATCGTCCAACATCTCTTGACACTAAAAATAACATAGAGAAGATGATGAAGATCGTCCACTACCATTAGATGAGACACATCTTCTAGCCATATTGGAAATGTCAAACCTGCATCAACATGTACTAAATGCCATATTGGAAATGTCAAACCTGCATCAACATGTACTAAATAGAAGTAACTAGTTATGGGTTCCATACTAATATGATAAGTTTAAGGAAATGTAACATTTAGATTTACCTACCTGATTTGTACATCAATTCTTTAATAACATTTTAATGGAAAAAACAATTGGCGAATAAGGTAGAAATATGTGTATTCCTGATAAACTCCTCAAACTACTTTTAATGGAAAAAACAAGTGGCAAATAAGGTAGAAGTATGTGTATTCTTTGATAAAATCTTCAAAATTCTCGTTAATAACAAAAACAAAAGTATCTTTATAACTATAACCTAAAAATTATTTACAATATTCAAGATTCAACAAACCAAAATATAACTATTTTAGACCTATTTTAATTTTAGATTTATCAAGTGCTTAAAGGGATCAAATTTTTCTTTTTTGAGTACAAAATGTAAGGAAAGGTTTGCACCTAAAGGGATGTGATCCCTTTGGCCGCTTGATAAATCTAGAGTTAAGATAGATCTAGGTTGGTTTTAGTTGTGTGCGGCCAAACAAAATCTAATGAACATATGATTAATTTTATCAATAATATGTACATTCATCCAATATTAATATAATTTTGAATATGCTAAATATGTTTTACATTAATATGGTAATTTTAATTTTAAATTTTCTTAGTTACCTCTTGTTGAGATCATAAATATTGTTAATAACTTTAGTGATGGAATAAAAATGTTGAATGTAAAATGACAATGTAATAATGTTGAATGATAGAAAATGTGAATTATAAGAATATAGCCAATTACAAATAGGTTAAATCGTAAACCATTTAAATATTTAGGTGGAGACCTTGTCTCTCTATTTTATTTTTTACCTAATTTAACTGATTTCTACTAATATAATAATAAATATT